>PVJS01000772.1:0-115845 GCA_004027185.1 Glis glis
GAGGACAGGGGAGAGGGGACAGGGGAGAGGGGAGAGGGGAGAGGAGAGAGGGAAGGGAGGGGGAGAGAGAGAGAGAGGAGGGAAAAAGCAACATTGAGAGCATCTGTTGAACAAATCAAGAGAGCAAGTGGGCTCAGATAAGACACATGGACTGTGCTCTTGAGAAGTTTGGTAGTTTGGGGTCTAAGTTGTAATGCTCTGCATGCTATAAACCCTTTGATTTTGGATCAAAATATCTAGGTAATGATTGTGGTTTGAAAATAACTATATTTTAGAGGCAAAGGTAGAATCAAAAGGCAATCAATTCAAATTTCCTAATAACCATGCCAGAAGGTCTTACAGAGAGGATACTAAATTAGAATTGGGATCACTAATCACATTATGAGCATATGTTAATAGGAACAAGTCTGAAGTCAGCACATATTCCAAACCTCTATGGCCTTTATGCATAGCACTTTCCCCCTGTGGGCAGCCCTTATGATGCCCCCTTTCTGTTATCTATGGATGGTGCCACCTGGAGATAATCCTCCTTTATTTTAGAACAAACTTATAGAGTTCAGAGCTAGTTAATGCTGGGATTTTTCCCATTCCTTTATTTAATGCCTAGGGTTTATGTAAGCGGCTGTTCATTTAAATATCCAACGTATGACTGCGGGATGTGATGAGGACGTATTTGGATCCTTATATGCAATATGCTGGGGAGGAATACCCAGATGCATCAGGAATTAATCTGTGGATTTTTCTAGAACTTGTGGTGACTTCTGTGGGTTACAAGAGACCACAGACCTCATCGTTGGTTAAGCTCATTTCACAAGACCCCCTTAAGGATCAATGTCCCTTAATCAGTGATGAGGGTTGCTTTTTTTTTGGGGGGGGGCTTGCTTCATCCATTTCATCTGATAATGACCCTGCTCCATGTTGTGGGATATGTATGATTTTGAGGATACAAAGAGCTAAGCTAGGAAGATGTTTGAACTATGATGTGATGTAGAGAGAGCTTAACTATGATAAACATATGATAACATATGATAAAATTGTGAAAATTAAGTTTCACATCTAGGCTTCAGATATCACATTGCCTACGGGTGTATTTCCAAAGGGTACCACATGACCAGTTAACCTCCCTGAGAATGGAAAACAAATGGCTCTTTGTCTTCCTTAGCTAATGCTAGTGATTTCTGGAGCCTAGAGGCTAGCACTGAGGCTTCATAGTATAGATGATACCATTAAAATATCACTTTTAAGCAAGAAGTACTAACTTTATTTGGATGCAATTTTCCAAGAGAATGGTGGTTTTATAACAGCGCTGCGTGTTCTGCGACAGTCTTCCTGCAGAGGGGGGTATACGTCCCATCTTCCTGAGTCTGGATGAGTTTGTGACTGCCTCAGCCAAGACAGTATGGCAGAAGGGATGCTGTGTGACTTCTCAGGTTGGGTCAAGGTCATGCAGCTTCTCCCATTTTTTTGTGGAATACTCACCCTTGGTTCCCCAAGCCACCTTGTAATAAGTATGATTACCTTTAGGCTGCTGTGATGAAGAAGTCACAAGTAGGTACTCTGTTGGAGCCAAGCTTTTACCCTGTGAAGAAGTCTCCAGATGAGACCAGCCCAGCCATTTGAATCAATCCCACCCACTAAAGTTTTTTCCAGCTGAGGCCCTAGACATTGTGGCACAGAGACAAACCACCCCTGCTCTGCCTTATCCAAATTTCTGACCCATGGAATCTGAAAGAATACTAAAATGGTCATTGTTTTATGCCACTGAACTTTAGGGTGTGTTGTTGTGCAGCATTGGATAATCGGAACAGTGGGTAAATCTGGAATTTGCAAAATAGCAATAGCTGCACACTGTACAATTTCTTGATCTTCCTTCAGGACCCTAGGTCACCGCAGTGTTTCAAGTCATTTGGGGTGAGGGTAGAGTAAGTAATGCTGCCATCAAGGGTAAGTATGCCTTCACATGGAAACAACCATGTGTCACTTAGTGGGAATATCCCTGAGGATTTTGGAGATAGGGGATTTGTGACCTGGATCGTAATCACCTGGACAGTAACTGGCCAATTGGTTCTAGAAGAAACATGTACCAATTAACATTCATGGCCTCACTGAAATCATAAAGCTGTCTAATTCCCGCTGCGCCCCTTTTAGCAGAAGTAGTTGGTATATTAATCAGTGTCCATTAGGGAAAAACAGAAAATCACGTTTTACGGAGGGGATTTAAATTAGTTATGTAGGTTGTAACAATTATTTATTACCACAATAGTGCTGTGTAACATGCCTCTTATCTTCCTAATATTAGGCGATAATACAAATAATCCATTTATCTCATGAGTATAGTAATAGGGATACAGAGGGGAGTAGGAAGGGCACCAGAGCTGCAGCGATAGCCTGGAGAAGGAGCCCCTGTAGCGCCTACCCTTGATCCATTTAGGGGTTTGCCATGCTGCTTCCTATGGTGGGCACCATATCAGAGCTCCAACCACCAAGGGGCAGGCAGCTGCTGATAACTCCGTTGATTGTGGTTGGAGTTGATAATAGCAAAATTACTGGAGGTTGGAGCTATAGCTGCCTGTTCCAGTTGCCAGAACTGGAAACTGGAAAAGTCCCTTCTTCCCTCTACCTGCCCTCTAACCTCCTGCCAGCACCTCCTTTTGGCCCAAATTAACAGGAAGATGTCTAGCAAAGGATGCTGGGAAGTATAATTTGTGGATGTCTAGAGCAGGAGGGGGGTCCTCACAGCTGAGAAACAGAAGGTAAATATCTAACACATTTGGGCATTTTAACCCTTGAAACCCTCAAGAAAATGCTCCAACATTCTGTTCACAAATCTCAATAAATTAGGATTTTTTTGTTCGGAAAAAAAAGGTTGTGAACCCAGGCTAAAATAAGCAAAAAGTAAACTTTTGGCTCCTGTGACTGAGGAGGCCCCAAATAGATAGGTTTAGGTATAAAATTAAATGATGTAATCAGGAAATGGTCTCTCTCCATCTCTCATTCGGCTATTTTTCTTTTTCTATTCTTAGTCAGGATCTTTTCATATGGGAGCGATATTTTTTTCCCAGCAGATTTAGTATAATAATTTCATAGTCACAAAAATAACAGAAATAGGGATTCTTTCTCTTCCTTTCAATTATTACAAGCTACATCCCGGAGTCAGCTCTAATTGGTTCTGACACATCATGGGCCCGATTGCGCTAGGTTCAACCACTAAATAAAGCTTGTGTTTGGGGATTGACAATATCAACTTGGACTCTGTTCAGTTGCATTATACTTTGTTTTACCTCCAATTTATTAACTAAACAGCGAAAAAACATCCATATAGATGAGATAGATGAGATGAGGATTCAAGTGTGTGGATGAGGATCCCCACTGCCTTTCTTGCTTTTCTCAGAAGCAAGACCAAAGTTCTAGCAACCCCAATAAGGAAATGTTCTCTAGGTCAGAGAATCACATACCTTTTACTTACCCTGCCACTTCAACCTCCAGAAAACAACTTTCTACTATGATCCAAAGCAATGATTATGTTACCCAGCAGACACTGATCCAAACAAAATATCTGGACTTTGAAATTATTGCTATTCTAGCACTTGATCAGCCAGCCTCCCCTTTCCTGCCCTAATGGCAGAACCTGGGAGTTTCTATTTTTATCTAGACTCTTTCCATGGGCAGGGGTCTGTTCACACTTTACACATCACCTCTGCACCAATTTTGTCCATGATACTTTGATGTGCTGATTGTATGGATTCGTGTCACATGCCTGTTCTTGGACCAGAGGTAAGCTTGGCCCAGCTGAATATTCATTGGAAGTTAAGAGGGGAAGAATGATTTCACAAAAGAAATTGCTACCACCAGGCATGATGGTGCACATTTGTAATCCCAGTACTTGGGAGGCTGAGACAGGAGGGTCTCAGGCTTGCCTCCAGCCTCAGCTACTTAGTGAGGCCTTCCACAACTTAGTGAGACCCTGTTTCAAAATAAAGGATAAAAAATAGGACTAGGGGTGTAGCTTGGAGGTAGAATGCCCCTGGGTTCAATCCCCAGTACCACAAAAAAGAAAATAAAAAAGAAATTGCTAGGTGGTATTATCAAAAGAAGAGAGACCGAGTTCTTGGGAGGCAAAAAGAAAGCAACATCTGTCTACTAGTGGTCTCCTCCTCTAATTTTGGGTTCTAGAGAATCTAAGCCTAGGTCCCTATCTGATCCCAACAACTTGAGTTCTGGGAAAGGACAGGGCTTCAAAACTTGCTAATTCTGGCCATTGTTTCCCAACACACTGTTGGGTAGCATAGCCCAACCCTTCCAGTTGTCAGATACTCACTGATGGCTGCTGCCAACACACCTCTGAGTGCCATGGTGACACCTTTGGCTATTTTTCCTCCATACCTTGAAGCTGTCCACTCTTCTCCAGCATCTTGTGCCTTAGCAATGTTATCCTGATGATGTGAAGACTTTTCCAGGTTGGTTTCCTCGCTAGTAGGGTTCTGAGTTCTTTCCAACTTCGGTGTTTTCCAAGATGCAATCCATTCTGTTTCTCTGCAGTTGGGGAGTTCCCTCTAGCCAAGAATTACTTTTTGTTAAATCATACCTTCCAAATATTTTGTCTATAACCACTGTAATAAACTGACAGATGGGTGTCTGGTCTTCAGGAGACATAATGAAGATTTATTTTCTAAACTGTTAGGACAAACCAAGGTGATCATACGAAAAAATGAACACACTGAGAATTGCACTCAGTTCAACCCCGAATGCCAATTTCATTGGGTATGACCTTCCCTCCAACTCATGTTGATAATGTAGATATTCTTGCACACCCAGAGCTTATATCATCATGTTGATTGTGTTGCTGATAAGCAATAATTTTTAGAAGCTCAGAAAGTTCATTGACTCCACAAATCGTACCATATTTAGAATAACAATTATAAAATGTTAACACAGAGTGGGTAATTGTTCTAGTTGTTCAATTATCCTGTGTCCTTCAAAAGGGATAATCTAGGTATCTCATTTGAGCCTTTTGTAGAAAAATTCCCACACTTCCACGATCATTATGTCCAGCTAATACCTGGCTGTAAACAATGTAATGCTGGAATTAGAGCTAATAGTGTAGCTCATCTTTAGATGAAAAAATAAATCTGCAATGAGAAATTTCCATTTCATACACAACTTGTTACCCTTGCTAGTTGTTAACCACTGAGCATGTTACTTCACTTTCTAAAGGGCTCCATTCTTTTGCAGCTTCCTCTCTTCTTCCTCTACTAAAGGGTTGTTGTTTAAGAGTTTGTTCACAGGTAAAATCCAACTGTATTCCTACCTACAGATTTTTTGTTTTTGTTTTTAACAGTAACAGGCAAATATAACAAAATTAATATGTAATAATTGGCCTCTCTGAAATCTACATGGAAACTGAATGCCACTGCTCGGTACCCAACAATTCATGCTGAATGCTCTAGTCCATGAATTGGCTCTGTACCGGGAATGAACAGTGCAAGCAAACCATAAAAAAATAAAGTGTACTAAACCACCAACTGACATTATGGAAATAAGACACTGGCTGGCCAAAAACCACAGTGTATCAATTAGCGGGATCTTAGTAGTTGGCAGGGAGAACTCTTGGTTCTGGAAACAGAATGCACCATGTTTTATGCAATCACATAATATTTCCCTTGTATTCAAAGGAGGTATACAGCACCTGCAGTAGGCACTGGCAAAGCTCAGATTGCAGTGTAGAAGTTTGCATCTACTCAGTTGGGAGCTCCCATCAGTTAAGTCTGATCCACATAACGACTGCTATAATTATCTGATAGATTGGTCCGCTTGTTTTTATCTCTCCGCAGCTCTCTATAGAAATTTCAAGAAAACACACACACACACACACACACACACACACACACACACATGCACACACACACGTACATGCACACACACACACACACACACACACATCTGTGGAAAGTAAAATGATAAGCAATCTTGATTGCCTGATTCTTTCAAGTAAGACCTCACAGAATGGCTGAACTTTGGTGTGGTCATCCTGGCAAATGTAGGTGACAGCAGTTGACACTGTCAGCTCCCCAGACTTGAGAGGTTTCAGGGAGAAAGTTTACACTAGCCAACTTCCTAGGGATCTGACCTCGTGGAATACTGGAAGTGACAGGTGTTTGGATCAGACTAGCTAGGATCAAAACTTTGGCTTTGCCATTTATTAGTTTGCTGACTTTGGGGGTGTGCCTTATCCTTTCTGAATCTGGAAATTGGGGAAATGACCACCTACCTAATATAATTATTGTGAGAATGAAGAATAATAGGTGAAATATACATCCTTGCTTGGAATGCAGTAGGTGCCACTAAATAGTGCCATCTGCTTATCGTAGCAGTCAACCTCATGGGACAGCCATCTGCTTAGCCACCCCAAATCACACCCCAAACAGTGTGTTGTGCCCATAAACTCAGGACAAAGATTTCTGTTTGCCCTTAAGGGAGAATTTGTTTGCTTGATTGTTTATGAAAGTTGAAGACACTATAACTTTCACCTCTGACCACTTTGGAGCCAAGCAGACCTTATTCTCCACGTGGCCGCTGGAAAGTTCTTGGTTTTCATAAGCCTCAGTTCCTTTACAGTAGAATGGACTTAAGAACCCCCATTTCCCAGTATTGCTGTGAAGATTAAATAAGATGAAATACATAGGCACCTTGCATAATAAGTGGATATTTGTAGAATAAATAAGATAACAAACAAACATCGGCTCCTTTCTCCTCCTTCTTTCAAAGGTTTTCTTTACTGATATTTTCTCCAAATTCTGAGGAAGACTCTGACAGTGCCTAGACACTGTCCAGGACGCTGTCCTTGTGCTGACCTGCTCTCTGTCCTTATTTGTATGCTTCAGGGAAGAGAAATACAATTGAAGGTAAATGCAGAGATATTTTACCATCCCAATAGAATTATTAGCTGATGGTAACGTCCTTGCCTTGGCTTTGATATGAATCTCAGAATATTTTTTATTATTTTTAATCAATGAAAACCTTCTGCGTCCTTCAGGGTCATATGTGGAGGAGATGGGAGAAGAGAAATGCAGAATTTGACATTAACTTTGAGGTTTCATGTGTTGGCATTCCAGTCAGGGTTCCTACACATTTGCAAACCACCTTAGCCTGCCCTCTTGTATTAGTTTTCTATTACTGCTCTGATGAATTGCCACAGGTTTAGTTGCTTATACAACACAAACTTAGTATACAACACAAACTTAGTTCTGTAGGTGAGAAGCCTGATACAGGTCTCATTAATCCAGAATAAAGATGTCCATTCATTTCTGGATGCTGTAGGAAAGGATCCCTTTCTTTGTTCATTCAGTTGTTGGTTGGAGTCTGTCTTTTGCTGTCTTGAGACCTGCAGCCCCATTTTCTTGCTGGCTATAAGCTGTGGGCATCCCTCAGCTTCTAAGTTCGTGGTTCACTTCCTCCTGATTTAAAATCAGCATGTTAGCTGGGCGTGGTGGTGCACGCTTGTAATCCTAGTACTTGGGAGGCAGAGACTGGAGGATCCGGGTTTGCAGCCAGCCTCAGCTACTTAGTGAGGCCCTCCACAACTTTGTGAGACCCGGTTTCAAAATAAAGTATAAAAAATAGGGCTGGGGGTGTAGCTTGGAGGTAAAATACCCCTGGGTTCAATCCCCGGTACTACAAATAAAATAAAATAAATAAAATCAGCATGTCTCCCTCCATCATAACCCCTAGACTTCTACTTTTCCTTCCTTTGTCTTCTACTTTTAAGAACTCCTGGCATTAGGTTCAGCTGACCCAGATGATCCAAGATAATCTTCCCATTTTATCACATCTGCAAAGTCCTTTTGCTGTGTAGGGTAATGCACTCACAGGCTCCAGCATTAGGATGTGGATATCTTTGTGGAAGGGGACATGATTCTGCTGACCACACCTCTAGACAGACCTGGTTATATCGGGAGAGCAAATTAAAGTTCCTGAGATTTACTGATTTCACTACAAGCAACTTTCTCTGGGAAGAAAACAGCAAACTGTAGCATGTAATGGATTAAGATACCTAAAAGGCAGAGGGAAAAAATAAAAACAGACTTTCTAGTACCCAGTAACAGGTTCCATTAACTACAGTTTAAATTATTCTTTAAGGAATTCTTGACACATTGGTAAATTACAACCTACACAGCCTTAATTAATTTTGTCATATCTCTAATTCACTCAGATTGCCCAAGTTTCTTTTTTTCTACATTTTGGCTGGCTCTGAGTTTAGTTGCTCTCCCAAGATAACTAACGCAAAACCAGAAGAATATTATTTTTTTCTTTTTTCCCCCATTCAGGCTGTGCTATGCAGCTGAATTCATTAACACACAGAGAGATAAAATAGATTTTATTCACCTAGAATAATAACATGCATCAATAATGTGAGATAATACAGTGGAATTATAATAAGAGAAAATAATGTAGGATTACAGGTTAAGTAGTTCTTAGAATCCAAACTCTAAAAACTTACTCTTAAGGGCATTTTGTTCCATGAACACTGGCCTCAGAACAGCACGTTCTTAAACACCAACTGGGGCAGCCTGGGAGAGGATAACCCTAGAAGGCCTTCCCTCAACACTGGCCATCCGAGGCCTACCTGGAGAACTTTACGAAACTACTGAACCTGGATCTTAACCTCAGAGATTCCAATTTAATTGGAGAATTTATTTTTTATTTTTTTTACAGCTTCCAGGTAATTCTAATATTCAGTCTGGATTCTGAGGTGTAGCAATCTCCAGGCTGAGCCCTTCTGTATTCCTGCAATCCCCACTATCTCATGTGTCCAATGAGATGGAAATTGGGTTTTGAAACTCTGTCCAAAAGATTACAGTTGAGTTGTTGTTGTTGTTGCTGCTGTTCCTCCTCCTCCTCCTCCTCCTCCTCCTCCTCCTCCTCCTCCTCCTCTTCTTCCTCTTCTTCTGTGTGTGGTACTCAGAATTGAACCTCAGCTTTTATTTTTTATTTTGAAACAGTGTCTCACTAAACCAGGCATGGTGGTGCATACCTGTAATCCCAAGACATGGGAGGCTGAGACAGGAGGATATCAGGTTCGAAGCCAATCTTAGCAGCTTCCCAAGTCTCTTAGCAACTTAGTGAGACTCTGTTTCCAAATAAAAAATAAAATAAGGCTAGGGATGTAGCTGGGAGGTAGAATGCTCCTGGGTTTAATCCCCAGCACCCCCCCACACACACACATATAATACAAAACAGTGTCTCACCGAAACTGATGAGGGTCTCACTAAATTGCTGAGTTTGGCCTTGAACCTGTGATCCTCTGTTTCAGCCTCCCAAGTACTGGGATTACAGGCATGTACCACAGTGCCTGACTGAGTTCTTCTCTTTCTCCTCCTCTTCCTCCTCGTCCTCATCCTCCTCCTCCTTGTACTGGGGATTGAACTCAGGGCCATTTTACCTTTGAGCTAGACCCCAAGCCCTTTTTTATTTTTATTTTGAAACAGGGTCTTGCTGAGTTGCTGAGGGTCTCACTAAGTTGCTAAGGCTGGCCTCAAACCTGTGATCCTCCTGTCTCAGTATCCCAAGTATTGGGATTATAGGCATGCACCGCTGTGCCTGGCTGGGTTCTACTTCTAAGGAGCCTGAGTCCTGGAACTCCTCTCATCTAATTCTGAAGAAAGAACTCCCTTCTTGTTGCCATTCAGGCACCCGTGGTCCTCTCTTTACGGGAGTGAGTGAGGGGGTTAGGCTAACTCTCAATGTCGTGGCCTATAGTCTCGTAAGCTCGGATCCCGTTTGGCTTCTGCAGAGCCAGGAGTCATCCTGCTTGGGGGCCACGTTCTGTCTCCAGGGTTTGAGGTTCTCTTCTCCCTGCTGCTGTTCACAGATTCAATTTGTGCCCTTCCACCTTCTCTGGTTTTAAGAGCTGCCCCTCTGCCCCCAGATTTGGAGAAAATTTGGTTTTGTTATCAAAATTTGCTAATGCACCACCACAAGTGTTGCTTAATCCCCCCCCCCAGGGTCGGCCACACTGCTGGGGCAGGGTGACAGGCTTCATGAGCATCCCAAGAGTGATGCCCTTTTTACAGATGCCCTTCAGTGACAATTCTCTTGTTTATTTTCTTATTTCGGGTTATTCCAGTCTTTCTTCCTCACTGCCTGTAGAACTTGGCACACGTGCTATTGGGGTTGAGAGCAGAGGAGACAGCGTATGAGCCTGTACCTAACAGTATTCTTTTAGCCACCATGCCTGCACTAAGTGGGTGTGTTTCTGTTCTCATACTTTTTCTCTTTTATGTTTTACAGGGTAAGAGAGAATCTTTGAGATGGCAACACTGTCATTCCCCTCGGTCTGCCCAGAGACTCCTACCCCATAGCTGTAACTGGTCAGAGATGAATTCCACACATTTCATTATATATGGAGTGAAGAATAGGCTGCTGGAGGTGCTTTGCACGCCCGGATGTATGGATCTCACAGCTCATGAACGATATATTTTCAGGAACAGAGTCTGAGGGAAGAGAGATGGCAGTGAATCCTGGGAATTAGAACATTTCCATGTAATTCATCAGCTTCTGATATCTCTCAAGGGGCATGAGTAGTGGCGAGCTCTGGAGAACGTGGGTGGGGGTGTACCAGGTGGCCCCGTGGGCTGACTTGGGTGGCGAGGGGGGCCCTGAATCCTCTGCTTCAATGGAGGGATGGAATGAGATCCATGTACTCATGTCGGTATTTTCATGTGGTGTTTATTTTTTCTACTTATATGGATTTCTTTCTCCAATCCCCAGCACCTTGAATAATGAAGTAATAAAAACTGCATTTTGAACAGCTGTAGCTGGATTCTACTTTGATTCTCTCCTTTGAATCTGAGCCCTTGTGTGGGACACCTGACTTATTAGGTACTACATTTCCCAGAATGCACAAGCAACATCAGTTTCCTTTATCCACAAATTTGCTTCAATATTTTCTTGGAGTTTTCATTTTTTTATTCTAGGTTGAAAATACCTGTCTGAGTGAAGAAATCTTGGATCAGTTTTCAGCCTATTTTATAGAGTACTGTTTTCCATGGAAAGAATTGGATTGCTTCCCAGTTTTCTGATTGTGTTCAGGTCTCTGAATCAAGTGACAAATGGTGGAGAAAGCATTTATTTTTTTCCCCTAAAATTTTGAAGGTGGTCTCTTTTTCATAAAATTCGTGTGGAGATTCCCTTTGATGGAAGGCTTACTAGGATCTTCTCAGGTCAGCTTTGCCTACATCAAAATCAGAATCCATTATTCTAGAGTTCAGCACTGGTCCGCATTCATTTACCACGCTACTGTATTTTCATGTTTCCTCTCTGTTCTCACCTGTATTTTAGTGAGAGGTTGGGAAAGGCGGCACTGGGAGCTGCTGCCAGCCATCATTTTAGAACAGAAATCTTAGAGGCTGTTTATCATCTCTCCTTATTTCGTACCACCTGGCCCAAATGTTTCTTGCTTCTACCCTTCTCCCTGCTTCTAACTTTTGCACGATGAAAATACCATAATTCTCATGGTTTATGTGAACTGTGATTACTGATGATTGAAATGCTTTTCCACTTGGGAAGCATGGGTTCCTCTCAAAAATGGAATAAGACAAAGGGTTCTCAGGATCATTCTTCACTAATAAGGACCATCTGGCCTAGTCTCCATCAGCCAGGGCTGTTCTAAGGAGTGAAATGATACTAAAGGATGGCACCCATGTTTATCTGCCTCTCAAATGTCCCAGGAATTCCCTGGAGAGATGAGATCAAGAGGACAGATGTCATTCAGACTTTCTTTCTCAGTGTTAGAAGCTACAGGGGCACTCCTACAAAAGTAGAGATGTGACTTGCCAGTTTGTGTGGTCCCCTGACGGAAGGGATGGGAGCCAATCTCCAAGCTTTAGACACTTAGGCAGAGGAGACTCTGGTTTGAGTAGGAGTGAAGCGTCTCTAGTAAGACAGAGAAGTAAAATCATTCCAGGTGAGGTGGTGTGATGGGGTCTGGGTATGGGGACTGATTCTTCTAAAGAAATCAAAGATTGGCAGGAAGAAGGTATAAGGAGGAGTATAGGGACGGAAGGGGCTTCCAGGAGGATGGGAAGAGGACATGGAGTTGGGAAAGGCTGCCTGAGCATAGAGGTTGGAAGATGAAGCGAAAATGGAAAAAGAATTGTTAGGTGTGAAGATGATGCATAAGATGCGAGGGTGGGGGGAAGGGAGGGTGTGGGGCAGTGGAGCCTGGAGGCTGGCTGTGGTGGAGAGGAGCTTGCATTGATGGAAGATGGGTGTGAGTACTGGAGGGGGCCTCAGGATAGAGAGGAGGAAGGTGTAAGAAGGGAGGGCTAAACTGGGGGAAAGTGACTCTTGAATGGAACTGACCATATAAGAAGTTTCATAAATTAAGGACATAATCAACCTGAAAGCAACAAAAGAGAAAAAAATATTGCTAGCTTGAAAAATCAAAGAAAATTTTAATTACACACTATTGATAAAACACGGTGAAAAATAGTTTTCTCCCTGCTTCTTGGCACGGTTCCCTCTTCGGAAGTTCTTTGGCTAAAGAAAGCTGCCCGAGGAGGGAGTGGGCCCTCTGCCACACAGCTGTTCCAGCAGAGGTGAGCAGCTACCTGGCCAAGGCATCCTAAGAAAACTGTTATCCCTCTGAGGGCTCATCTAACATGTTATATATGTTATGAAATAAACACACAGGATCTCAAGGTCAATCCACATCCTGGGGAATTTGTCCTTAGGGACATTTTTCCCAATCACTGCAGTCATCAGGACAAGGGAGGACCCCTCCAGATAATTTATGATCTGGAGCTATTCTATCCTCCCATCTCAACCGGACATTTAGAAAAGATCAGATCTACCCTGCCCTTATAGGACACCTCTTTTTCTTGCTTGAAAATAAGCTGGTAAAGACTCTTGCCTGTGACCCAAAGTAAGTTCTCTGATTCTTTTCAGGGCCTACGCTGGCTTCCTGCATGGATGGCTTCATCCTTCAAAACTGAGGAGCCACCTACCCTTGTGCAGGGAGAAATGATAACACAAACGCCAGATGCTGTCCCCACTGGGCTCATCCTTTCTTTATGCTACCGTCCACACCTCCCCCCACCCCACCAATCTGTAATGTTCAACACACAGCAGGCCATGGAAAAATTGGCATGGGATCCAACCCTGTCTCTGCTTTCTAAACAAAATAAGTCTGGAGGAAGACTCACAGTCATATTTCAACATAGTCTCTTACTAAATTAATTATAGGCAGCTATAATTCATCATGCTTTCAATTAACAATTAATTATGTACAAGAGAGACAAATGTTTTATTGAGACCAAGAAACAACATGTATCATTTGTAGTGTGGCGTTTTCCCCTTGCACCATAGGGAAGGGATTTATGGGCTACAGATTGTGTGAACCAGTTTGGCTCTAGAAAATAAAAATCCACCTGGACCCACAACCGGGATGGCAACCTGGAGTCAGGGAGACTTGGGGTCTGGCACTTGCAGAACTTAGCACTTAGGCACCTTCTTTCCCACCCCAGAAGGAAGGTCCTATGCAGGGGACATGTATAGTCCCAGTAGGGACCTCAGGATGCCAGGCCCCCTCCCTCAGTCAGGACAAGATTTGGGGAAGATTCTGGGGTGGGGAAGAGTCAGTGGGAGAGAGGCAGAGGCCAAGAGGTTCCCCTGGTGCTCTACTGAAGACTTATATTTGCTAAAAACACGTTGGCACACAGACGGGTATGAGAGGGAGGCAGAGGCCATGGGGTTCTCCCCTGATTCTCCCCTGAGAATCAGGGCCTGGTTTTCCCCTGATGATCTGTCTTTGCTAAGAACATGTTGGCATACAGAGAGGTGCTCAGAAGAGCCTGAGAACATCTCTTGTTCCAAATAAGACCAGTGATGCTTTTTTGTAGTCTAGAGTGGTCTTTGGAGGAAGATGGAGAGGCATCCCCAGTTGGGCACAGCAGTATGGCAGCAAGGCCTGAGCACTGAGAGCTTCCCTTGCAGGGTGATGTCGGTTGCTTTCCTGGAATCCATTACACATTTCCCCTTCCTGACAGAGCTCCACATTCCCCAGCTTTATACCACTGATCCCACCCTGGCTCCAGGTAAGAGCTCTGCACACCTTGAGACAATACATATAGCCTAATTTTCAGGGAACATGATGAGCACCAAGGACTCTCAGGAAAAGCTGGGAAATCAATTCTTTTCTGAGCTGTCCTTTAATATTAGTACAGAATACTGCTATTATCACTCCACTATTGCTGCTGTTATTATTCCTACAAGCAGCATCACTTGGAGGGCTCTTTCTGATGGGCACAGTTCTAAATATACAGTGCTTTCTGTACATTTACTCATGTGACGTAAGAACCCCATGGGATAGATGCTATTATTGTCCCCGTTTTACAAAAGAGGAAATTAAAGTCCGGGTAATTGAGTACTTGTCCAAGATCACCCCAGTTTGTAAGTGGTGGAGCCAAAATTTAAATCTAGATATAACCATTTTACTATGTTAAGCATGTAACAGCTAAGAGCATTGGGGGACAGAGGCTCTGAAGCTACTGAGAAACTACCTGAAGGAGCTGAGGAGGAAATGGATCTAGCAGAAGCAGAGGTGCCATCTTGTGAGTCTAGAGTCAAGTTCTTACTGGAGCCAGAAATATCCCTTTTAAGTTATGTGATTCAAAGGACTTCTTATTGTCTAAGCTATTTTTTTTTATGATACTGTGGACTGAACCCAGGGGCTCCAGGGGCATTCTACCTCCAAGCTATACCCCTAGCCCTTTTTATTTTTTTATTGTGAAACAGGGTCTCACTAAGATGCTGAGGGTCTTGCTAAGTTGCTGAGGCTGGCCTCAAACCTGCAATCCTGTCTCAGCCACTCAAGTACTGGGATCACAGGCATGCACCAATATGCTGGCTGTTTAAGCCACTTTGAGATGGGCTTTCTCTCACTTCCAACTGAACAAAAACGTGCAAAATTTGTACCAGGAAATAGGAGCTGAAAGTGCAAAGCACTGAAGTGGAGTTGACTGAACTTAGCTTATGGAAGGGTAATAGGAAGTCCTCTCAGGCAGAAGTATGACCATGCTTTGTTCTGCTGTGATATATCAACTGGCTTACATTGTCTCCTGTTGGTTTTTGAGATTTGGACCACTCATGTTTCAAGGTCACAGCATTAGGAATCTTGGAAAAAGCTAGAATGTTGCATTTGGCCACTTCTCCCAGCTGGGTTGGACACACAGCTCTCTCACTGGGCTGGGTGCCCATGCTGGTCATTTTTGGGGAGCTCTGAAAGGCAGTTGACTAGGGTGTCTTCACTTGGTATCTCCAAAGCATGGCAACATTTCAAGAGGCCCAAGTGTAAGCTGAAAGACTTCTTATAACTCAGCTGTGGAAGTCCCCATGTGTCACTTTCACTGTGCTCTGTTGGTTAAGAAAGACTCATACAGACTGGCCAAATTCTAGAGGAAAGATCTACACAGGGGCAAGGATTCTGCAAGGGATGGCCTGTGGCAAATCCACTCTGAATGTGGCCCAAGAAGAAGCAGAGGCTTCGGGCAGGAATGTCTCTGTAAATGGGTATCAAGAAGTCTCACCAGAGGCCAAGGAGACCTATTTGGACATCCCAGGCTCTTGATACAACACAGACAAGACTTTAAGAATGTGTCAAGTTTTAGCAAAGAGAGGAAGAAGTTTATTAGAAAGCAAAGGGAGAAGGCATGCATTTTCAGAGCAGAGTCTGGGCTGTCGTGAAAGTAAGCCACACTTCCAGGGCTTAAAGTTGGGTTTTTTATTAGGATACATAATTAGGTGGAATATGTATGATCCAAAGGGCTGGGCTCTCTTCAGGATTGAGAAGTATTGAGCAAGATCCTGTTTCCCCATTAGGGGGTCTCAACTAGTATGTAGGTTTCAATTTACAACAACATCTCTGGCCACTGGATGGTCCATCAGGTAATCGGGCCGAGCGTCATGGTCCAATCAAATGTTAGCCCTTAGCTTCACAACGTCAATGGCGTCTTCCTATGTCTTCTTCCTGCTTTGCTACATTCCAGAGAACTTATTGGGAACTGAAAAGTTGCAAAGTAATTAATGTGCTGTTCAGCATGCTCATACACCTTGGTTTCTTTAGGCTCTTTGTCCGGTTTATGAGTTGTTCACAAGCCACCCCATTCCAGCACGGACATTTCCCTCTTTAGAGACTCAGTTTTCTCTCCATATTCCTAAATTTCTATCTCAGGAAGAATGAAGGGAGGCTCTTTCAGCATGAAACCTGCAGTACAAATCAACTGGAAATTAAATAACTTATAGCCAAGCAAAGTTGAAAAGGTGAATCCCTCTTCTACAGGCAGGCTAGGCTAGGATGTGGAAAGAAGGTGTCAGGGTACAGGATGATCCCGATTGCTTTTTCCACACCCCATGTAATTAACCTCCAGCCAGGTCTTTCCCAGCTGGCTTTAATTCTGTGTTCTCCGTCTAGCACCATGAAGATGTCCTGCAATGCTGCTTTCAGGCAAGGGGGGACTTGAGCAGTTTCCCCTTCCTAAGCTCGAGCTTCTAACTGCTCAGGCAGAGTGTGAGGCAGCACCTGAATTCTAGGGCAGGGAGGGATGGGCCAAGTACCAACATCTAACAGGGGAGGCCCAGGCCCATCTCAGCTTGGGGCAGGACTTGTCAAGATCTCTGGCTGCGGCTGTTACTTCACAGCCTGGCTGAAAACAGAGGCCAATAATCCCAGAGACTTTAAAAAAGCTTTCCTAATAGAGAAACTCAAGTTCAGCTAAACTTGGTCTGTGGTTGCTCATTCCCAGATGAACTTGGACACATACTGTTATTTTAATTGCACTTATTTTATTCCTAGTGAGATCAAGTATCTTAATATGTCTATTGATTGTTTAAGTTTTCTCTTTTATGTACATATATATATATATATATATATATATATATATATATAGGTACTGGGGATTGAACTCAGCAGCTTTCTACCTCTGAACTACACCCCTACCCCTTCTTATTTTTTATTTTGAAACAGGATCTCTATGAGTTGCTGAGGGTCTCACTAAGTTGTTGAGACTAGCCTTGAACCTGTGATCAGACTGTCCTAGCTTCCCAAGAACTGGCATTATGGGCATGAGTCACCAGGTCCTGCTTCTTAATATCTTTTATTTGTGTTGCTGTTGGGTATTTGTCTTTCTATTATAAATTTTTATAAAGCTTTGACATATTATAAGTATTAGTCCTTTATCATATATCTGTGTTACAACTATTTTTCTAAAGTCTGTCTTTATCTATTGACTTTACTAATTATGTACTTTTCCATTAAAACAGTAATTGAATGCATCTATTTGTTTTTAAATCTACAATGTTTTGGTTCTTATCTTTGTTTTAAAAGTATCCCTAATGCCTGCTGGCCCCTTTGCCTTTGATGAGTTGGGAAGATACAAAAGGATTTTTGCATCAACTTGGAATCTTTAGAATCTGGCCCCACCTCAGGTCCAAAGAGCTGTTCAGAAAATACTTGAAGGAATAAGGAAAGAAAAAAAAATGAAAAAAATTTCTGGCTGGAACCATACCTGGATTAATAGGAACTGGGAAGCAGCTATTTGTTGCTTGTGACTGGGCTATGGTGGCAGCTGGAATGAAAGGGAGAATTGGAAGGGCAGGCATGACTCAGGGGAAGCCATCAGGCGTCACTGCGTGTCATCTTGCAGCCGCAGCCTACCTGGAGAAGAAGAGGGTAAGTACTCTGGGCTAAAGATAACGACATTGGCTGGCAGGACCCCAAAGTGTGATTCTACTTCCTGTTTGTCTCTTCCTTTTATTTTATTTATTTATTTATTTATTTATTTATTTATTTATTTGCGGATCTGGGGATTGAATCCAGGGGCATTCTACCTCTGAGATACACCCCAAGCCCTATTTTTTGTTCTTTATTTTGAAACAAGGTCTCAATAAGTTGCGGAGGGCCTCACTAAGTAGCTGAGACTGGCCGCGAACCCGGATCCTCTGGTCTCAGCCTCCCAAGTACTGGGATTACAAGCGTGCGCCACCATGCCTGGCTTTGTGTCTTCCTTTTAGTCTCTCATTTCATTTCAATCTTCTTTTTTCTCTCTCTACCTGTCTCACCTCCCTTGCTCTTAATTCTTCTGTTTGCTTTCTTGAATCTTAGCCACACGGGCACTGGATTCAGGGATGATCCAGGACAGCCTTGAGACTGTCCCAGAACAGAATTCTGCTATTGTTTTCCCTCCCCAAATCCCTGCCTTCTTCTGTAGGCAGCACTGCTTCTTTCTGTTGGCAGGTTTGTATGGACAGTGCTCGCATCTTCCTCCTCTCAGGCACAGACTCCTTCTATGAAGAGTCAGAGCTTCCAGCCAGAGAACAGTTCTGATTACACTCTCCCCAAGACTCACACAGACACACAAATGCACACAGACATACACAGACAACTGCACATGACCTTGATCTCAGGCACCTATGAGACACAGATGTGTTTAGGGCAATGATCTGGAGGTGAAATGAATTGTGACTATTGTTATCACCAAGTATATTTCCCTAAGGTACAAAAAGTTAGTCATTACCTAGTGTGAAATAATTAAGAAACAAATACATTGGTCTCGGTCCTCAGTTCCTAAAATAGATTTCCTAAAACCTTGCAGATAGGGGTACCAGGACATTTCTTATTTGTTGGTTTCAATATTTGGTCTTTGATTTCAATTCCTGACACAGAGCTTCTAAAACCTTTGTAATTTCCTGAATAATAGGATCATCTGACACAGAGATCCTAAATCCCTTGGAGTTTCCTAGATGATAGAAGCATCTGTTAATCTAATGATGCCACTCTTGGTAGGATTCTGAAAAGCCTCAGGGTAAGGGCTGGTTACCAGGGGAACCAACCAGGTGATTAGAGGATTGGAACTTTAAGTGCCACCCCATCCTCCAGGGAGGGGAAAGGGGCTAGAGGTTGAGTGATGACCAGTGGCCAGTGATGCAATCAATCATGCCCTTAATGACGCCTTCATGAAAACTGAGACTAGGGTTCAGAGAGCTTCCAGATTGCTGAACAACTGGAGGTGTCTGGAGGTGGCACACCCCACTGAAGAGGACATGGAAACTGCATCCCTTCCCACATACCTTGCCCTATGTAGCCCTCCCATCTGGCTGTTCGTCTGTATCATTTGCAATATCTTTTATATAAATGAATAAGCATGTGTAAAGGGTTTCCTTAGGTGCTGTGAACAATTCCAGCAAATCAATCAAATCTGAGGAGGGGGTCATGGAAACCCCCAATTTATAGCCAAGTGTTTAGAAGCTCTGAAGGCCCAAACCTGTGATTGGCATCCAAAGTGGGACTGAGCCCCTAAGGAGGGATCTGACTCTACCTCCAGTCAGATAGTGCTGGAATTGAATTGAATCATAGGATGCCTACCTAGTGTCCAACTTGTAGAATTTGCTTGGTGTGTATGGGAAAGTTCATAGACATTCTGGTAAAGTATACCAAGATGAGATGAGTATTGTATGGTATCTGAGAATAGGAAAAACACTTTTTTTTCTCCTTTTCCACTTTAACCATGTAAAGAATTTGATAGTCATACTATCAATTAGTTTGCCTTATAACTTATTAAGCTCCTATGTTAAGACCTATGCTAGGTGCTGAAGAATACAATATGTGCTGTCTTCAGTTAAAGACAAGGCTTGCTGTCTGCTATGAGAAGACATGTTAAAAAAGAAAACTACCTCAAGACAGAATATTAGTGAGTATTTGGGAGGCTGAGACAGAAGGATTGCAGGTTTGAGGCCAGCCTCAGCAACTTAGCGATATCCTGTTTCAAAATAAAAAATAAAAAGGTCTGGGGGTGTAGTTCAGAGTTAGAATATCCCCGGGTTCAATCCCCAGTATCAAACCAAACCAAACAAAAACTACAGGAACTGAAGCATAGAAAGATTGATGATAGCTCTGGAAAAATACTACTACAAGTAATAGTATAAGTAATATTACTAGGAATCAATATTTATTGATTGCTTATCATGTGCCACACACTGTGCTGAGCACTTTAAATGCATTCTCTTAACAATTTTCACTGCCGGTATGTGTGATTTGAGTGGTTTTATGTTTTCCACTTCGTGAAGGTAAACAAAAAAACAAAAGCATGAGGAGGTAAGGTGAGTTGCCCAACACAAATAGGAAGGAAATGGCCAAGTAAATGTCTAAACCCAAAATGTAGCTTACTGTAGACCTTGGGCTCCGCGTCTGTTTTCTCATGAAGACAATATCTGAACTGCCCATTGAAGGATGTAGAGTGTCCGGAATATAGGGTTAGTGGTCTGGTCAGCATTCTTGTAGCTATAATCCAAAAGATTGACCACATAACTTAGAGGAAAGAAGATTTATTTTCTTACCATTTGGGGTTCAGTCCATGTGAGGCCAGGGACCATGGATCTCAGGGCAGGGTGGCAGGAAGCAGAGAGAGGGAGAACACATGGGCTACGCTCACATCATGGAGGCCAGAAGCAAGCAGGAGAGCAGAGGGAGGAGGAATCATATGTAATTTCCAAGGCTGCACCCTCCCCCCCAACACATCCTCCAGCCTACCAACACCCTACAGGCCTCCCAGGTACCACCCAGATAATCCATTACAATGGATTTTTTCACTCCTGAAATTACAACCCTCATGACCCAATTACATCAGCTCCAAACACCAATTTATGAGCTCTGCAAGGAGCTAACCATAACAGTTAGCATCGTAGGGAAATAGAAATAGAAAAGTAGAGGCAAATGCCCTGATGATGGCGAGTACAGAATATGTTTTACTGCTGCCTTTCAGATGTCCTGATGACATCAAAGTCCCCAGAAATGAACAGTTGGTACAGGTCTAGGAACAGAAAGATTAATCAATGGAATGGAACAGGGTCCAGAGACTCCTAGGTATGAGATGTTAGCTTGAGGGAGGAAGCCAATTAAAATCAGTGGCCAAGTGATTAACTATTCTGAAATAAATGACTGTAGACAATTTTGGAAGGCTACATAATAACATAAAGAAAGAAAAAAACATCTATAACAAACAAATTAGAAAGACCTATGAAAGTAAGTTTTGTAACAAGTAAGGTATTCTTAACCTGAACACAAAACTCAAAAGCTCTAAGAAAAAAAATCTGTAGATTTGATCACATAAAATTGAAACCAACTTAATAGCAAAAATTACTAAAAGAAAAGAAAAGCCTCTCTCACACTAAAATTAAAGTTAAATATTTCATTTCATTTACTTTATTTTGGTACTGGGGATTGAACTCAGGGTCATTCTACCTCTGAGCTACATCCCCAGCCCTATATTATTTTTTATTTTGAAACAGAGTCTTGCTAAGTTGCTGAGGCTGGCTGTGAACCTGCAATCCTCCTGTCTCAGCCTCCCAAGCACTGGGATTACAGGTGTGCACCACCAAGGTTGGAAAAGTTAAATATTTTAAAGAAAATGTTTATTAAGCCAGGCGCGGTGGCACACGCTTGTAATCCCAGTACTTGGGAGGCTGAGACAGGAGGATCGCAGGTTGAAAGATAGCCTCAGCAAATAGTCAGACTCTCAGCAATCTAGCGAGACCCTGTTTGAAAATAAAAATAAAAGAATAGGGCTGGGAGTGTATCTCATAGGTAGAATGCCCCTGGGTTCAATCCCCAGTAGCACACACACACACACACACACACACACACACACACACACACACAAAGAAAGAAAATGTTTATCAAAATGCTAAACATAGAATTAATATTCCTAATATATAATGTATTCTTACAATAATCAGTCTGCACTGGATATCAACAGAATAAAAGGTAAAAGATGAGCAGGTACTTGAGCAAAAGAAATACACATGGCTCATGCACATTGCAAAAAATATATGACAACTTTAGCAGTGATAGTGAAAGTTTAAGTTTAAACAACAATGTGGTACCATGGATTTCCTGTCATATAACAATATTAGAAACAAAACCAATTGTTTTGACTGTACCACTGATAGGTAGAGATGCATTTTACCATGTATCTTTGTCTTCACAGCACCCATTTTGGGAATATACACTCCTCGAATTCAAGCTCCTAGAGCAATCATATTTTCATAGGGACTTGTCAATCCTAGAAAGCAGGGGCACTCAAAAGGGAGGACAACCTTCTTTTAAGCTTTTTTTTTAATTAAAATTTTTATTTTAAGGTAATGGTAGATACACAAGAAATTGTAGTAAATAATAGAGAGTCCCTCTAAGTTTTGCTCAGTTTCCTCCAATCTTGCAAAATGAAAGTATAATATCGCAGCCAGGATATTGTCATTGATAAAGTCAAGATTCAGAACATTTTGATCGCCAGAAGGATCCTTCTTGTCCATTTATAGTCACATCCCACTTTCCACCATCTCTCACTTCTCTTTAATCCCTGAAAATTACCAACCCAATCTCCATTTCTATAATTGCGTCCTTTTAAAAATGCTATGTATGTAGAATTACACAATGTGCAACATTTTTGAGACTAGCTTGCTTTGCTTAGCATAAGTCTCTGGGGAGTCATCAGGTTCTATGTGTATCAATAGTTCATTTCTTTTTATTGCTGAGCAGCATTCTATGGTGTGGACGTACCATAGTGAACAATTCACCTTTTGAAGGAATGGGTTGTTTCTATTTTGGAGGCTTTGATGAATAAAATTGCCATAAACTTTTATATACAGGTTTTGTATGGGCATAAATTTCCATTTCACTGGGATAAATGCTGAGGGGTCTGCTTGCTGAGTTAAGTAGTTATATCTTTAATTAAAAAAAAAACACTAATGTGTATTCGAGAGTGGGTGTATATTCCCACCATGGGTGGTCCAAGTTCTCTACATCCTTGCCAGTAGTTGGTTTTGTCACTATTTTGTATTTTAGGCATTATGATATTGTGAAATGACATCTCATTGTGATTTCAATTTGTATTTTTCTAATGATTAATGATGTTGGACATCGTCTCATATGTTATTTGACATTTTGTGGGATCACATTGACATTTTTAATTCTATTTTTATTTGTAGTGTTTTTGAGTGTTCATCATGGTATATTATATATACTATTATATACATGGTGGTTACTATAGACATTATATACATGTAACATCATTGTCTACTTGTTTCATCTTTTTTGAGTTCAGTCTTGAAATTTTACTTCTCTTTATGTCTTTTTACTTTCCCCTATATATAATTTTTGTAAATATTTCATTACTTACATTTAGAACCACTTCAGACAGTATAATAATTTTTATTTCAGCTGTCTAACATAATTGATAAAACTCAAAGGAGAAGGATATCATATTGTATTTATTCATATTTTTGGCTTACCACAATCTGTCTTCTTTCTTGGTCTTCCAATATTCTTTCTTTCATTATCTCTTTTCTGCTTAAATATCTTTGTCTAGCCATTCTTTTGCATTACTCTGCTGATGACAAATTCTTTTAGTTTTCCTTCATCTTAAAAGGTCCTTATTTCTTCTTCATTCCAGATTGATATTTTCAGTGGGTACAGGATTCTGGATTGACTTTCCTTTTATTTCTGCAATTGAAAAACGTGACCCTTCTATTCTGCATGGTTTCTGATGATAATAAATTCATCGTATTATAATTATTTTTCTCCTGATGGTAAGGTGTCATATCCTCTGCTGCTTTTCAGAATTTTTTCATGTATTTAGTTCTAGGACATTTGACTATGATTTGTCTCAGTGTGGATTTTTTATTTTTCCTATTTGGGGTTTGTTCAACTTCTTGAATCTGTAGGTTTATGCCTTTGTCAATTTTAGAAAAAAATTTAGCCCTTATTATTTCAGACTCTTTTTCAGGTTTGACTATTTTCTCTCTCCTTCTGGGAGTATGATGGCACAAATATTAGATTTTTTCATAATACTACAGATGCCTGGGGCTCTGTTCATTTATTTTATTCTGTGTTCTCCCTATTGTTCAGATTAGATTATTCTTTCTTTTCTATCTAGTTCACTGATTATTTCCTCTGTCCTGTCCATTCCGCTGTTGAGCTCATCTACAGAGTATTTATTTCAGTTAATGTGTTTTTCTGTTCTAAAATTTCTTACTTGATGATTCTTTGTATCTTCTCTTTCTTTTTTTTGTGGTACTGGGGATTAAACCCAGGGGCATTCTACCTCTGAGCTACACACCCAGCCCTATTTTTTATTCTTTATTTTGAAACAGGGTCTCACTAAGTTGTGGAGAGTCTCACTAAGTAGCTGAGGCTGGCCGCGAACCTGCAATCCTCCTGTCTCAGCCTCCCAAGTACTGGGATTACAAGCATGCACCACCACACCCTGCTTATATCTTCTCTTTCTTTGTTGAGACTTTGCTTTTTCTTTTTTCAGCCTTGTTCATAATTTCTTGTGGAAGCATTTTTGTGGTGGCTGCTTAACAGTCATTGTCAGTCATTCTAATATCTCTGCCATCCTGGTGGTGGCATCTATTGATGGCCTGTTTTTATACAATTTGGTATTTTCGTGGCCCTTAATATAACAACGGATTTTTAAATAGAAAAGAGGACATTTTGGATGTTGTGTTATAAGATCCTGGATATTGTTTAAACCTTCTGCTTTCAGTTGGCCTGAACTGGCCCCCTGTCGCACTAGAAGAGGGTACATGAGGTGGTTGCTGCTACATTGGGGTAGAAGTCCAAGTTCCCCACTCAGCCTCCATTAATACTAGGGTGGGTGCAGCTCTGTGCTAGTGCTGCATGAGCCTGGTGATTCTGAAATGGCTTCTCACTAAGCCACCCTGACTAGGAGGAGAAAGCATGCTTCCTTAATGCTCCCTGGACACCATGGGGGTGGCCTCCATACCACTTAGATCTGTGAAGCTCCTGACTGTCCACTAAGCTTTCAGAGGAAAGTGAAAGGGATGCCTCTGTACTCCCAGCTGGGGATGCATGTCCAGACTTCCCACATGGATACCATATTGGGGTGGGGTGAGTGAGGTCATCACTGCTTGGCAGGGATGAGTGTGCAGCTCCTTGCTAAGTGTCTTCTGGTTATCATGGTGGTGGGTGTGTTGGAGGAACCTCCATGCACCCTGGCAGTGAGGAAGTTAGGCTCTCTACTTACCCTTTCCTGGCAGGTTTGGGATGAGGCTACTGTATTTGGTTGGAGCAGAGCAGTTGTTGTCTGATAATTTTCTGCTTTACTAGACTTCCCCATTCCTCATTCTTTGAATAAAGAGTAGGATTTTGTTGGAGCTTTTTCTTTTCTGTGTTCATGGGCATTCCTGGCTTGCTGCCTTCTTCAGCTCTAAGTCTAGTGTAGGTGAAACCAAAAGAAAACCCACAAAACTTACCACTGTGTTATTGCTCCAGTCCTGGGGTCCCTAATCCATCTGCCTCCTGCTCTCCAACTTTTGGAGTCTTTTTATGTTTGTTTTACATATAATACCCAAGATTTTTAGTTGTACTCAGCAGAGGGATTAGTGAAAATTGTGACAGTATCTTCCTACTTTCTGCACAGTGACTCTATAATGCATTTTAACATCTGCTCAGCAGGATCCCTCTCGTTAGTTTTCTTTATACATTTCTTTAATGCCATCAGGCTATTTTATATTTTGTGAAAGACCACTTTATCTTGTTTCAAAAGAACAACCACAAAACTGGAATTTGTATTGGAATTGAGTTAAATGTACTTATACAATCTATATTAATTATGGAAGAAATCATAGTTTTACGGTGTTATATCCGAAAATATATAATGTTTTGTTTATTCCTATTTTATGTTTTTAAGATCTAGTAGTTTGCTTATGTTAGGTTGAATGCTTTTTATGGTTAAATTTATTCCTGAGAAATCTATTTCATTTAGTTTTTACCATGAATTGATTTTAGTTATGCATCACTTAACGGTAGGGATGCGGTCTGAGAAATATGTCCTTAGGTGATTTGCTTGTTGTGCAAACATCAGAGTGTACTTGCACAAACATGAGGTGCATGAGACTGCTGGCATAACACAGAATACCATTTTACTGTAAACTTTTTTTTTAATTTTAAGTAGAAGAAATGCACTCTAAAGTAATGATAAAAGTATGGTACAGTGAATGCATAAACCAGTATCATCATTATTATCATTGTCAAGTAGTATGTACTTTATGTAATTGTACCTGCTGCACTAGTATATGACTGGCAGCACAGCAGGTTTGTTAACACCAGCATCACCATAAGTACATGAGTAATGTGTCGCACTACCATGTTACCACGGCTACAGCTTCCCTGGGTGATAAGAATTTTTCAGCTTCATTATATTTTTATTGCACCCACATCAAGTTTACTGTCCATCTTTGACCAAAACATTATTATGTGACACATGATTGCATGTTTTTCTCCATTTATGTCTAGCATAGATGTTATTGATTTTATATACCTGCCTTTTGTGTACCTATTTTGTAAGGAACCAGTCACCTTATCAAATAGCCTTCCTAATTTTGTTACTTTTTTACTAGACTTTTTGGTGACTCCTAGGAGTGCAATCATATCATCAGTAAAAATAATTTTTAATCATGTACTCCTAATATCCATAGCAATGTATATTGTGTCAATAGTTTAGTGGTCAAATAACAATGACTAGAAAAATGCCTACTAATGTGGGAATGGTTGAATAACTATCAACTTCACAAAATTGAATTCTAACTGACTGTGGAAATGAGCTAACTTGTATAGATTTCAACTACGGAGGATAAAGTGAGAAAGGAAAGATGTGGTGATATGATCCCATTTTTCTGAAACAACAGAAATTATCTGTATATGGTTATAAATATGATATATGCACATATGGTTATATATTGAGAGGGAAAGCTATGAGAACATATCAGTTAGTTTTTATTGGTGGCGGTAGACAAGAGGAAAGGGGGAAATAAGAAACAAAGAAGTCTGCATTACAGGAAGTTGGTATTCACCATAGAAACAGTACATATGATACAATCTCATTCGTGTTGAATTACAGAGCTGTGTAAAGAGACACCAGAGGTGGTGGCCAAAGCAATAGAACAGTGATCTTGATTTCTGGTGGGATTTTAGGAGATTTCATTTTCATTTTTACTCTCTATGAATTATTCAAAGTGTTTACTATGAAAATATATTATAGGATCCTAAAAACACAGGATAAAGCCTTTTTTCAAGGTACAAATTTCAAACAATAAAAGCAAAATACCCTAAAAGCAATTCCAGCTTTAGTATCAACCCAGGCCTTTTGCAAATCTGTGCTTTGTTGCTATATTTCTTTGATGGAAAAAATGAAATAGATACTGCAAGATTAAATAAGTTCCAGAGAAGTAATTGAAATATCCCCAAATGAAGAGAGCATTTTTGTAGTATTCTTTTGGAATGTAAGAGTCTAGGCAGCCCCCAAAGTCTATAAAGTAAGACTTAATGGGCATCTTCTCAGTACTGCCAGATGGATCTGCTCTGGTAATTTTCCTTCTGGGGATCACTGTGGGCAAGATTTGGTCTTCAGTGGGAGAGTCCACCTGTCCAAATGCCGGTTACATGCTGGACACTTGTCCAGAGGTGGCTCCAGTTGGTTAGTTTAGTTGCGCCAAGATCATATGCAATGGGGAAGGGAATACTTTCTTAAAGGGAGACGGATTTGCACTAACCAAAGGAAAGAGATAACTACTCTAAAAAAGATTAAGAAACAATACCAGGTGTCCATGCAGGGGCTCATGGAGGCTGAGGGTCTGCCAGAGCTTGGGCCTTCTGATGTGATGCCCACGGCTCAGTGTGTGACCATCTGTGTTTCTTTCTCTTCCTTCCCATGGGCAATAGGGCTTCAGCCTGCTCTCCTCTCCACTACACAGCTTCACAGGAATTGTTTCTCTTCAAGCCTCAGGCTCTGCCGTTTTTCCCTCCGCATCTGTCTTTCCTGTTATAGTTCAGGCTTACTTCTTCAAATGGACACAATGAGATAGCAATAAATTGAAAGAAAATAAAAAGATGAAAATGCCTTGGAAACTGTCTCAGCAGAAGGGATACATAACCTGGCGAAGCTTGGTGAAAACAAGTAACTACATGAAGAATTGCATTTTCATTGGACCATCAAGATATCCCATAGATGATAGAGGAATCTAATTGGTGGATGAAAATATCCCTAACCTGTCTACCCTGGTAATGGGACAGTTAGATACCCATTAAAAAATGGGGAGCTTTTAAGAGAGGAAACTTTCTTTTTTGACATGAAGAGCTCCATGAGTGGGGGCCTTACCGGCATCTGAGTTGGTACACAGTCTCCAGGAACTTTCCTACCTATAATTCCTGTTTATCTGTGCCTAGTGGTTCCGGGCAGCAATTGTTCTTCATCTCAAGTGCAGGTATGCTGGGGCGAATCTACTTCTTGCCTCAGGTGTGTGGGTTGCCTGGGGTGTCTGTTCTATTTTGGGCCCAGGTAGAAAGGGAAGCAACCACTGAAGGCAAACTATGTATGTATGTATGTATGTATGTATGTATGTATGTATGTATTCATTTACTTATTTATTTATTGTCTTAGCATTCTTACTGCTGTTAAACCTGACTATAAAACTTAGAGGAAGGAAGATTTATTTGCTCATGGTTTCCTTGGAAATTCTGAGTTCAGTCTGTGTGAGTTCAGGGTCTATGGATCTCAAGGCACGTGACAGGAAGTGGAGAGAGGGAGAGCTCACTGCTCCTCACATCATGGAGGCTGGAAGCAAGAGTGCACAGCAAGGGGAAGAGGCACCATATATAATCCCCAAGGCTGCAACCCCCAGAGACCTACATTCTCTAGCCACACCCTACCTGCCTAAGTTACCACCCAGATAAGTGGTTACCACCCATTAAAGTGGATTTATCTACTGATGATATTACAACCCTCACGACTTAACTATATGAACCCTGAACGTTAATATATGAGCTCTTCAGGGGGCCTGCTATATCTGATCATAATTATTTTATTTATTTATTTATTATTTATTATTTGGCTGTACTAGGGGTTGAACCCAGGGTTGCTTTATCACTGAACTACATCCTCAGTCCTTTAATTTTTTTTTTTAAATTTTGAAACAGGGTCTTCCTGAGTTGCTGAGATCCTAGTCCTCTTGCTTCAGCCTCCCAAGTATCTGGGATTACAGGCGTGGGTCACCTGGCCAGGCTGGAGGGCGACTTTTCACCTGGACATGATGCCAGCAGGAAAGGACATGTCCACCCTTGCCAGCACACCCCAAGCTTTCATTTGCATGACACATGCTAACCTCTCACTGGCCCAAGAAAGCCATGTGCTGAGAGGCCATGATGAACCGTGGCATCAGAGGCCGGAAGTTCCTCCACGTGGAGGCTGTGCTTGGGGCCTGGAGGGTTTTGAATAACAATTGAAACGACTTCTGTTCTCTTGCCTGAGTGTTCCAGAGGATAATTGGAGAGATCAGAGCTGGGGAGCAGTGTTCTGGCATGGCTTCTTTTCTTCCCTTTTTCTTTTTCTCCCTCTCCTCTCCTCTCCTCTCCTCTCCTCTCCTCTCCTCTCCTCTCCTCTTCTTTCCCTTTTTTAGTGGACTAACAATGAATTGATCAAAAAAGTGTTGAAAGAGAGGCAAAAAGAAAAAGAGAAGGGAGGGATATGGAACGATTCATTGTTAGCTGTCATTATCTTGGAATGACAAACTACAGGATTAGGATTTTCATATCATTGTCACCACTTCCCATGTTTTCTACAATGGACAGCTAATGCTTTCACAATCAGAAATAACAAAAGGAAGGAAGGGAGGGAGGGAGGGAGGGAGGGAGGGAGGGAGGGAGGAAGGAAGGAAGGAAGGAAGGAAGGAAGGAAGGAAGGAAGGAAGGGAATTTTCCAAGGAGTCTTTTTCTTCTCAGCTGAAGGAAGTAAGAACACAGGATTGATGGAGGGGACAGGAGAACATTTAGTTTTTTATTTCTGTACCTTATAAAGGGAAAGTTAATGCTACAAAACACCCATTTTTTTTCTATGCTAGTTAAATTCTGCACTGAGGGTAGAGGCTAAAGATCACATTTTTATAAGGCATTGATTTTTTTTCTCGAAGAGGAAGAAATAGAACGCCTTTTAAGGAATTAATGTCCATTCTCAATTCTGTTAAGAGGGGGATGATTTACTGGGTCAAGGATGCTGACTTCCTTCTCCTATTCCTCTTTTCTGTTTCCTCATCTGCAAAATGAAGAGGGCAAATGCAATGCTCTCTGAGGTCCCTTGGAGATCTAACTTTCAGTAATTGTAATCGTCTTCCTGCAGCTCAGTTATCTTCATGTTATTATTTGAGGATACTTTCCAAAGTAAGAGGTCCAATTCTTTGCCATGCCTCACACTGGCATGTTTATAGTAGCTGGTACAGAAGTGCATATGGGCAGTTCTTTTATTATCGTTTTCCACTTTTACAAATATTAATAGGTATTGTAGAAATTTAAAGATATAAAGAAAGGGAAAATCACTTTCCATCCCACCACCACTCACCTTTCATAGCATGTTTCTGGTGTATTTTTAGTTCAATATTAATCTTAATTTTTCATTTTATATATTGTGACATTTCCCTGCACAATTAAATTATCTTCTAAGCAATTATTATTATTATTATTTTGTACTGGGGATTGAACCCAAGGGCATTCAACCCCTGAGCTATACCTTCAGCCTTTTTAATTTAATTTTATTTTTTTTGAAACAGGGACTTACTAAGTTATAGCATGCTGGCCTCAGACCTATGATCTTCCTGTCTCAGTCTCCTAAGTACTGAGATTACAGGCATGTGCCACCACACCTGGCTAAAGCAATTACTTTTAATGGTTAAATGAGATTTAATGATTTTTAAATTTTTCTTTAGAAACTTAATTACCTATTTTTTACCTTTACGTTCTCTCAGTGTGGGGTAGAGATTAAATTCATGGACTTTGAGATATGACAGTCTGAGTTTGAAGTTCTGGATCTATTACTTCCAGACTGTGTGACTCTGACAAGGGCCTTGATTTTCTAAGGTTTGTTTTCCTGAGTTACAGAATAGAAACATAGTATATACTATCTATAAAAGGTGTACATGTATATAAGACTATATGTTGTCTATGTAAGCTCTATAGTTTGAATCTTAAGTGTCCCCCAAAGGCCCATGTGTTAAAGATGTGATCCCCAACTTGGTGCTATTGGGAGATAGTTGAATCTTTAAGGGGTGGAGCCCAGTGGAAGGTCTTTGGTTATTGGGATGTGCCCTGGAAGAGGATTATGGGACTCTGGTCTCTTCCTCTCTCCTTCTCACTGCCTGGCCATGAAGTGAACAGCTTACCATAATGTGCTGCTTCATCGCAGGCCCAAAAGCAATGGAGCCAGACTACCACAGGGATACATCCATTTCCATGTTTATAACAGCACAGTTCACAATAGCCAAACTATGGAACCAGCTTAGGTGTCTGTCAACAAATGAATGGATAAATAAAATGTAGTATATACACACAGTGGGATTTTACCAAGCCATAAAAAAGAACACAATTATGTCATTTGCAGGAAAATGGATAGAACTAAAAAATATTATCCTAAGTGAGGTTAGCCAGTCACAGAAAGTGAAAGGTCATATGTTTTCACTCACATATAAAGCTAGAGAGAAACGAGGAAACAAAGAGGACTTCAGATAAATGAGGGAAGACACTAGTAGAACAGTGGAAAGCGATTTGGGGAGGGAGGTGGGGAGGAGAAGGGCAAGATCTTATGATGAAAACAAAATAATCCTTTGTTCATATATTAAGTTATCTATATTGACATAAATATTATCTATGGGGAGGGAGAGGGACCCACGAAAGACCTGGTTAGAAACACACAACAAATGCTGTGCATGTGTATGTTTCTATCACTCTGTGAACATGCATGTTTCTTTTTTTTTTTTTTGCGGTACCGGGGATTGAACGCAGGGGCGTTCTACCTCCACGCTACACCCCCGGCCCTATTTTTTTATACTTTATTTTGAAACTGGGTCTCACAAAGTTGCGGAGGGCCTCACTAAGGAGAGAGAGAGAGAGAGAGAGAGAGAGAGAGAGAGACAGAGAGAGAGAGAGCGAGAGAGCTGAGGCTGGCCGCGGACCCGGATCGTCCGGTCTCCGCCTCCCAAAGTACTGGGATTACAAGCGTGCGCCACCACGCCCGGCCTTGAACATGCATGTTTATAACCTCACTATGATGTATAATTTCAATGCACCAATAATAATAATAATAATAATAATAATAAATGGGGCCAACTGACTATACCCTAGAACCTCCAAAACTGTAAGTCAAAATGCAACTTTTCTCTTTTCAAATCCATTATCTTGGGAATTTGTTATAGTGACAGAAAGCCGAGTAACACAGTAAGGTTTCTTGTGAAGCTGGAATAACTAATGGTTGTGCAGCAGGACACTGTCGCAAGCCATGCGTCCTGTTTGTCCTCTCACCTGTCCCTGTCCTCACTGCATGTCTTTGATAATGTTCCACACTGGCTCCTCCTACTTTAAGTGACTGACACCTTACTCTCTGTGGAACCAGAAAACAAAGGCTACAAATAATTGACAATTAAGTGTGAGTGTTCCCTATTCGAGTCAAAGAAAGATAAATCTGGAGAGATGCACTTGTAAAGTAATTGCCTCTGACCCCAAAATGAGGGGAATATGAGCTGAAAAGGAAAAGAAAGGGAGGGGCCGTCTTGGGCCTGGATTGCACCTGCAGTACCTGATGCCTTGGTGAATCTGAGCCAGGGACCATGTGCACTTTGCATTTCTGTACCATGAGGAAAAGCAGTGGATGAAGCAGAGAGAAGCACCCAAAGCCCACTGGTAGGGACCGTTTGTGTCCTGAACTGCTCTGGTTCCAGCTAATTTGTCCTGCAGGAGCAATAACCTGTTGTGCAGTTGGGAACATATAAGATCCTTAGTTAGGTTCTGGTCCCTTAGAAATGGATGACGAAAAGAGCATCTAACAGCCCAGTTCTCACACACAGCAGCACCTGCTTGGCTGCACATAGTGTGCTTCATAACCAGGCGATGGCACACACCCTGTGATCCAAGTACTTGGGAGGCTGAGATAGGAGGATCACAGGTTCCAGGCGAGCCTTGGCGACTTAGCGAGACTGTTTCAAAATAAAAAAATAAAATAGGGCTGGGGGTGTTGATCAGAGGTAGAATGCCCCTGGGTTCAATCCCCAATAACAAAAAATTAAAACAAAGAAAGTACCTCCAAATGTATGAGCTCAATGCACCTGAGCTATTTTCAGAAGTGCAGTTTGTCATTTGATAAATGATGAAATCCTCATAGATGCTTTTTATTTATTTATTGGTGATTTTATGTGTATTTATTTATTAATTTAAAAACATTTGGCCAGTAAAAATTGGAGATATTTAAGGTGTACCATGTGATGTTTTGATATACCTTGTACAATAACTAAATTAAGTGAATGAATATATCCATTACCTAACATGTCGTTTTTTTGTGGTGAGATTGTTTAAAATCAACTCTCTTAGCAATTTTCAAGTCTTTTATTTCGTTAGACAATTTTAGATGCATAATTATTTTTTAAGTATGGACATTTTTAAAGCTTTTAATAAGTGTAGATCATCTTGCTCTAAGAATGATTTAAAAAATTTGCACTGTAATGAGAGGATCTGCTTTCCTATATTTTCCCCCAAATTAGTGTAAAATACACAACTAAGTTCCACATTCATGATTCTAAAAGTAATATATGCATGCTTTTGAAAAATGCATCGATTTGTTTAAAAAAGCAAGTACATTGTTTTTTACAAAATTAGATCTGCACTATTATTTTTAATAATGCAAGCTAGTATTCCATGGTATCACAGTATTTTAATTAGTCAGTCCTTTATTAATTTAGGTTGGGTATATAATTTTGGTACTTGCTAAATTTTACAATGAATCTTGAACATTTGTCTTCCAAATTTGTCCAATTAAGTTTTTAATATAAATTTTAGAAGTGACTTTGCTAAGTTAAGGGTAGGCTGCTTGTGTTCATTTTTTTAATTACTAGTTACCAAGTCACTTCTTAAAAAGATTATGCTAACTTGCACTCCCTCCTGTTCTGTCTGTTTTGAGCACTCTTGATAATATTGATTGTTGTTATTCTTAACTTTTGCTAATTTTTAGAAATAAAAAGATATCTTTTTTCTAAATTATATTTCTAAATTTATTAATAAGTTTGGTTATTTTTTAATAGTTTAAAAGCTATTTATATTTGACTTTTGAGGAGTCCCTAAATTCTTTCTCCATTTTTCTAATGGTGTTCTTTTTGTTTGCTATATATAACATGAATATTATATTAGTAATATTAATAATTATACATCATAAGCATGTTTAATATCATACATTAACATATTATTATAGATCAGGAAGATTATTTTTTACATAGATCTTAAAAATATGTCTTGGCTGTTCTTTTGATATCAAACTCAGAATATCTTCTTACTCTTAGGTTACAAACATAATTTTCCAAGTTTTCTTCAAGTTATTTTAAAATTTTATTTTCTTTATTTGAAGGTTGAACCCTTTTGGAATTATTTAGGCATAAGCTGTAAGATCAGAATTTCATTTTATTTTGTTCAAATTTAGCCAGTTTTCTCAGCACCATCTGATAAGTAATCCTTGCTCTATTTTGTGCATTTAAAGTTCATCTTTATCATGCGCTAGATTCCGTTTTACTTGCTTGTTTCAGAAATCTCCACTCTGTTTCACTGCCCTGTTATTAGTGTAAGGACCATTATTATGTGGGCTAAATCACTGCATCTTTTGAAATGTGTCCTAGGACATGTGCTCTTTCATTGTTCTTTACGAACATTTCTTCTCTATTTTCATACAAATAAATGTGATTCCAGTACAAGTCAGTTTTTTTTGACAAGTTAAGATATAATCTCATTTTAATTTTAGTGAAAGTTATGATAAATCTATACGTTAATTTAGGGGTTAAAGACTTTTTTTTGGTACTGGGGATGGAACCCAGGGGCATGCTACCTCCGAGTTATATCCCCAGTCCTTTTTATATTTTGTTTTTGAAACAGGGTCTCACTAGGTTACTGAGAGTTTCGCTACATTGCTGAGGCTGATTTAGAACCTGGAATCCTCCTGTCTCAGCATCCCAAGGACTGGAATTACGGGCATGTGCCACCACGTGTGGTGGTAAGGACATCTTTGCAGTAGTTGTGTGTATGTCTGTCCAAGAGCACGCCTGGTCTCAATTAAATAATTTAGTCAAGTTTTATAGTTTTCTTCAGGTAAGTCTTGTTGAAGTTATACCTTTTTATATAACAGTGCTTGCATATTAATAGTTTCAATTTATAATTATTAGATAAGCTCTTTTATAATGGTTACTAATCTCTGGTTTTATTACTGAACATCCTTAATCATTCTAATATGTTTCTATCTGATATTTTTAGTTTTCCTATGTAAGAAAGCATATTTACAAACCATGATAATTTTGGCCCTTCTATTTTATTATTGCATTTTTGTGGCATTAACTAGAAGTTCTAAAACATCCAAACTAAATACAATGTGCTAAGCTTCCTTTCTTCTAACTTTAATAGAAATGCTTAAAGACATGGACAATATTTACTTTTCTGTTCTTTGGGGTGGAGGTGTTGGGGATTGTAGCTAGGGCCTCAATACTTGCTGAGCAGGTACTCTACCACTGACCTACACAATAAACCCCAGACAATATTTTTTTCTATTGATGTCAGATAGATAATCTTTTTTTTTTGGCGGTACTGGAGATTGAACCCCAGGGGCATTCTACCTCTGAACTACACCCCCAGCCCTATTTTTATTCTTTATTTTTGAAATAGGGTCTCGCTAAGTTGCGGAGGGCCTCACTAAGTAGCTGAGGCTGGCTGCAAACCTATGATCTCCTGTCTCAGCCTCCCAAGTACTGGGATTACAAGTGTGTGCCACAATGCTTAGCAGATAAACTTTATCATACTAAATAAATAGCTTTCAATTCTGAATTGTCCTAGAGTTGTTTTCTGTTTGTCTTTCCTTGTTAGAAATGAATGACAACATTTACCAAATGTTTTCCCGGCATCTGTTGAATTGTTTATGCATTTTTTCTCTTTTTACCTATAAAGTGGTGAATTAAATATATTTCTAATTTCAAACTCTCCTTGCATTTCTAGAATAAGATCTAAATGACTTCTTTGACATTATGTTATTATATGCTTCAGGATTCAGTTTTCTAAGATTTTTTTTATGTTGCAACAATTTCACCACTCCCTTCCTCCTCCTCCTCCTCCCTCTCCTCCTCCTCCTCCTCCTCCTCCTCCTCCTCCTCCTCCTCCTGTCTCCTCATTCCTCTCCTCCTCCTTCTTCTCCTTCTCCATCTCATCCTTCACCTCTGAGCTAGAACCCCAGCCCTTCTTATTTTTTGCTTTTGAAACAGGGTCTTGCTAAGTTGCTAAGAGTCTCGCTAGATTGCTCTCCTTCTCCTCCTCCTCCTTGACCTCTTCCTTCTCTTTATATATCAGCAAACATTAGGAGACAGAAGCTGAATGCATACAATATTTCACAATTTATTTGTATCAGTTTTTAATCATAATAATTATTCTTAAAGTAATCATTATCATCCCACTTTGGAAAAAGGATTTAGAATAGTTAAGTGTCCAAGTCACAAAATATTTTACAGTAGAGCAAACATTTGAATACAGTTCCATTTAATTTTCAAGCCTACAATTTTAATAATTTCATGTGTCTTTTATATTTAGTGGAAAGATTGGTCTGTAGATTATTTATTAGTGCTCTATTTGCCAAGTTTTATTATCAGGGTTATGCTAGTCTAGTAAAAAAAATTGAAATGCATCTTTTCCAATGTTATTAAATATTTTAAATAGCATAGGATAAATTTTTCTTCATATCTTAAATTGTATCTATTTTATTATTCCAAAAAAGTGGTATTTTCTTTTTTGTTTTCTCTTACATAGTGGCTTGATTTTACACATTTCATTGGTCTTTTAAAAGAAAATTTAACTTTATGTATCAATGTTAATGTTTTTCCCAATTTGCTTTTGTTTGAAAACTGTTTTTAATTGGTGCATTGTAATTATGTGTCACAGTGAAGTTCGTAGTGATAGAAACATACAAGCACATAGCTTTTGTGTGTTTCCCTCTGGGTCCCTTCCCACTCCCTCCCTCCCATACATAATATTAACATTGATATTGACTACTTCATATAAGAACATAGGATTATTTAACTGTTTCTGTCATCAAATCTTTCCTTTCATCTCCCCAATTTCATCCCTTGTCTAAGACGATAAGACTACAAACAAAGCTCAGATTTTCTGTCTCCCTATTACTTCCAATAACCTGCTGAAATAACCATATTGTATTTGTCAGCTTCTCATTACTATAATGACACAGTCTATTTATGAAGAAAATGGATTTCTTTAGCTCACGGTTCTGGAAGTTCAAAGTTTAAATGGCATGGTGCAGGCTCTGTCCTGAGGCCTGCACCTTGTCTGTCACCTCATGACAGATAGCAATGGCGGGAACATAATTATATCTTGAGCCAGAAAGAAGTGGACGGGGCTAGGCTTGCTCCTCTGTAACAACCATCTCAGGTCAGGAACTACTAAGGGGTCACAAAGAACTACCTTGGCCCCCGGTGACCTGAGGAACTCCCATAGGCCCAGCCTCTTACATGTTCCAGCATCTCCCAATAGCACCACTCTGGGGACAAAGTCTGTAACACATAATCTTTTAGGGATAAAACAATATCTATTTATGTTTTTAAAAATTTTCCAAAATCAATCTGCCATTTGGTAAACTTAGGTCTAACTTACTTTTACTGAGAAGCTTCTACATATGTGAAGATTCTCAAAGCCTAGCATGATAGTATAATCAATTGATGAGCTTGTTAAGAGTGAAAATGTTGGGGCCCTACACCCTCTAGTTCAATTCACTGGGAACCTAGAAATGCACAGTTTTGATAAAATTTCAGAAAATCCTAATTTGAGGTAGACCATTGTCTACAGTTTTAAAAAAAATGCTTTTAAGTGGTTTTCAAAGGTTTCTGCTAGTGTCTTTTTTTTTTTCTTTCAAGTGGGGAAAAAGCCCAATGACATTAGAAACAGAATTTCTCTTTGCCTCTCAGAAAGTCAAATCCTCACACTTAAAAAAGGCAATCATCTTTTTAATCACCAAAAATTAAGCTTTCAAGGGCAGGAACCTTGATTTCATGTTAACTTCTTGTTCTCAGAATGTAGAACAATGAGTGATGGAAATCAATTCTTGTTGAATGAATGCACATGTTCCTTAATAAAAGTAAATTGTTTTCTAAGATAATTTTGAAAAGTAGCATGAGATAATTTATCTCCTTTCTCCCTCAATAATCCCTTTGTTCCTGGATATTCAGAACACCTTGTTATGGCTCAAATATGTCCTCCTAAATCCATATGTAAAAGATATACTTATCACTGTTATAATATTAAGAGGTGGGGCCTTAAATAATGAGGGTGGAGTACTCATGTATAGAATTAGGGCCTCTTTTTATGTGGCGCTGGGGATTGAGCCCATGGTCATTGTACCTCCAATCTACATCCTCAGCCCTATATTATTTTTTTTATTTTGAAACAGGGTCTCATCTTGCTAGGTTGATGAGAGTCTTACTATTTGCTGAGGCTGTCCTTGAACCTGCAATCCTCCTGTCACAGCATCCCAAGTACTGGGATTATAGGCATGCACCAACACGTCCAGCTAGGGCCCTTTCAAAGGACATGAGGATCTGATGTAGTGGTGCACACCTATAATCCCAGTACTTGGGAGGCCACTGTTTCAAAATAAAATAGGGCTGGGATATAGCTCAGAGGTAGGATTCCACGGGGTTCACTCCCCAGCACCATAATAAATAAATAAATAAATAAAATGAAAAGGACTAGTGTATAGAACATAGAAGTCCTCTTCTTTGGAGACACAGGACTAAGCTGCCATCTTGAAAATAGAGAATAGCCCTCACCAGAAACCAAACCTGCAGCATTGTGATCTTAGATTTACCAAGCCTCTAGAATAATGAGAAATAAATGTCTGTTTTTATTTTTACAAGTTATCTAGTCTCAGGTATTTTGTCTTAACAGTATAAATAGAAAACAGTCCAAGACATTCCCATATTTTCCGCATTTGAAGGTATATTGCAAGACAACTTCAGAGCCTTGGTCTCCTCTATAGAAACGTGCATGAGTTTTTCCACTTCCTATTTCTAAGTAACAAACAGGGAAAACTCATATTTAATTAAGATGAAAAATCAGTTCTTTTACTTCCAGTAGGTATGTTGTAATACATGTTTAAAAATCAGTTGCTTAAAAATAAAAAGCAAATTTCTGTACAATTTGTGAGGACAATATCTCTGAGGCTCTTCTGTCTATTATTTAAAAATGTGTTTCATGAGTGGCAATGTTTTCTGGATTTATTTTCCAATGGATTTATGGTTGGCATACAGAAAAGATTCTGGTTTTTTAAGATTGATTTTTCTATCCATAAAATACTTAAGAATAAACCTAACCAAGGAGGTAAAAGACTCTACAAAGAAAATTATAAAATATTGAAAAAAGAAATTGAAGAAGATCTTAGAAGATGGAATGACCACCCATACTCTTGGACAGGCAGAATAAATATCATCAAAATGGCCATTCTTCCAAAAGTGATCTATAGATTCAATGCAGTACCCATTAAAATACCAAGGTCATTCTTCACAGATATAAAAAAAATCAGTCCTTAAATACATTTGGAACAACAAAAAAACCAGAATAGACAAAGTAGTTCTTAGCAACAAGAACCATGCAGGAGGCATCACAATACCTGACTTCAAACTATACTACAGAGCCATAGTAATAAAAACAGCATGGTATTGGCACAAAAGCAGACACATAGACCAATGGAGCAGAATAGAAGGCTCAGAAATAAATCCACACACTCACAACCAATTTATTTTTGATAAAGGGGCCAAAAACATACACTGGAAAAAAGATAGCCTATTCAACAAATGGTGTTGGCAAAACCGTTTATCCATATGCAGAAAAATGGAAATAAACCCTGCTTTCTCACCCTGCAGCACAAGAGTCAATCCAAGATGGATCAAAGACCTGGAAATTAGACCAGAGACCTTGCAGATACTTGAAAAGGGCATAGGACCAAGACTCCAACATATAGGCACAGGTAAAAACTTCCTCAGCAAGACCCCAAAGGCACAAGAAATTAAAATGAGGATTAAAATGTTGGATTGCATTAAACTAAAGAGCTTCCATGCAGCAAAGGAAACTATCAAGAATCTCAAGAGAGAGCTGACAGAATGGGAGAAGATTTTTGCTAGCTACTCCTCTGATAGAGGAATAATATCTATAATATACAGAGAACTCAAGAAACTCACTGCCAAAAAAACAAATAACCCAATCAAAAAATGGGCAAGTGAACTAAATAGACACTTCATAAAAGAAGAAATACAAATGGCCAATAAATGTATGAAAAAATGTTCAACATTATTAGCAATCATAGAGATGTAAATCAAAACTACCCTGAGATTTCACCTAACCCCAATTAGAATGGCAATCATTAAAAACACAAACAACAACAAATGCTGGCGAGGATGTGGGAAGTAGGAACTCTAATGTATTGTTGGTGGGATTGCAAATTAGTGCAACCACTTTGGAAAACAGTGTGGAGGATCCTCAGAAGAATGGAAATGAACCTACCATATGACCCAGCAATACCACTCCTAGGTATCTACCCAAAAGAATGGAAAGCAAACTACCCGAGTAATGTATGCATACTATGTTTATAGCTGCACAATTCACAATTGCCAAGCTATGGAACCAGCTGAGATGTCCATCAACAGATGATTGGATTACAAAACTATGGGATATGTACACAATGGAATTTTACTCAGCCATAAAGAACAAAATGATGTCATTTGCAGGGAAATGGATGGAACTGGAGAACATTATGCTAAGTGAGATTAGTCAGTCAAAAAAAGTGAACAGTTGGATGTTCTTCCTAATATGCAGAAGCTAGGGTAAAAATGGGACACAGGAGAGACTCCAGACAGAGGAGGAGAAAGCTTAGATGAGTGGAGAAGGTGACCTAACTGAGGGAGATGGGAGGGAGGAAGAGGGAAACACCTCAATGTACATGGTGTACATAGACAAACTTACCAAAGTCAATTACTGTGCTGAGCATGGGAAGGAGGGGAGGGTGAGGAATAGGGCGGGAACTGGGGGAGGGCTCAATGAGTGTTGTGTGCATGTGTGCCTCTATCACACTGAACTTCATCAAGATGTATGATTACAATGCACCAATAAAATAAAAATAAAAATGTGTTTCACACTACCTCTCAGCTGATAAAGAAAAATAAACACTTGATTTTATTATTTTTTTTGCGGTACTGGGGATTGAACCCAGCGGCAGTCTACCTCCGAGCTCCACCCCCACCCTATTTTTTCATTCTTTATTTTGAAACAGGGTCTCACAAAGTTGCGGAGGGCCTCACTAAGTAGCTGGAGCTGGCAGCGAACCTGTGATCCTCCTATCTCAGCCTCCCAAGTACTGGGATTACAAGCATGCGCCACCATGCCTGGCACACTTGATTTTAAAAATAAAAGTATGTTTTTCTTTCAGTTGGCTAGCATATTCCAGAAATAGAAATTTAAAAATTAACCTCATCTATCCATTCAAAATTAATATTCACCAGGTGACTATCCCTCTCTGCTCCCTGTTGTAATCCCTATTGTAGTCACAATTTTTTCCTAGTTCAGTTTCCTAAATAGACCTCTGGCTTCATTTCTTCAAAAGCAAAAATTATTATTATGTATTTTATATATATCACAAACATGCATGATATAATGATATATAATAAATATCCAAATCAATGTGATAAGTCATATGGTGAACCACAAAGTACTCAGATAATAAGCTCCAAATTAATTACCGTTTCTTTTTAGGATTTCTTTTTACAGAGTCATTGTTTGCTTGATAGCTTAATTTATGAATGCCTTATATAAATAAAAGATAGCTTAACTTAAAAATAATTCAGCCTAACAATTTTATAAGCATAATTTAAGGAATAACAAGTATTATGCTGATTAAAATTAAGGTGAGTGGTTTGGATATTACATTTCTTATCTATGTATAAATTAAAATTAAATACCAGAGGAAATTGTTTTTTGAAGCTACTCTTGGTTTATAATGATTAAATATAATCAAAATCAGTGGCTATGTGAGCCTACTAATGTCACAACACACTGTGTAACCATACACTCAGAGGCTTATAACAACAAGCATTTATCTGTATGGTTCATGGTCTGCGAGGATTCTGTACTACAGGACTCTTTCTGGACCCAGGCTAGAAAAGTTCTGCTTTCCTAGAGTAGTTCTTTCTCAAGAGGAAGTCTGAAAGCTCTCAGGGGAGCCAGTGGAGGCACAATTTTGCTTTCAGAGATTTAAACACAGGACTGATACACAGCCTCTTCTACCCATATCCATGTTGAAAGCAGGTCACATGGTTAAGTTCAACATCAAAGGGAAGGCTTTCTCCATGGAGGCTGGGATGGGAAAAGCAAGAGAAAATGTTTTTAACCCAGGGGCGTTTGACCTCTGACATCTGAGCTACACTCCAAGCCCTATTATTTTATTTTAATGGAACAGAGTCTTGCTAAGTTGCTGAGTATCTCGCTAAGTTGCTGAGACTGGCCTTGAACCTGCAATCCTCCTGTCTCAGACTTCCCAGTATTGGGGTTGCAGACGTATGCTACCATTCCCAGATAAGAGAGAATGCTTTCTAAAGTTGCAAACATTACAATTCATCCTCTTTTTCATTATGGTACAAACATGCTCAGAATTCATGTAAAATGGCTTAAATTTATTAAGGAAGAAATTTAAAAGGAAAGGTGCCAAATATCCTTAATTTGTAATAATTGAAATTATTTTGAATTGCCAAGAGGTCTTTGTTGTGTTCCCAAAATAATGCAGAAAAGATATGGTCACATGTTGTAAAACTGGTAATGCATGAGAAATTAAGGTGTGCCTGTGGAATTGAAGAGTAATTCAAGTTGTACATAGTCTTATGTTCAGATGTCTTCATGCATGGATCAATGCGGCACAGTGGTTCTTGAAACCAAACTCTCTTTAATAAGGTGTCGAACAGATGAACCCATGATTAAGAAGAAAAGTGGGAGGAACTTTGAGAAACAACCCAGCAAAGGAATGATCTTTTAAGGAAAGGTTTTCTTGTGAATATGAGGTGAACTGTGATCTGAGTTGATTAGGATGGTTGGCATGGTTGACTGAATAATGCCCTCCAAAGATATTCAAGTCCTAATTACTGGAACTTCTGAATGTTATCTTCACATGTGTGACTAAATTAAGGGTCTTGAGTTGAGGAGATAATCTTGTATTATCTTGGTGGACCCTAAATATAATCACAAATGTCCTCATAAGTGGGAGGCAGATAGCTGGGCGTGGTGGCACATGCCTGTAATCCCAGGACTTGGGAGGCTGAGCCAGGAAGATGGCAGGTTTGAGGCCAGCCTCAACAATTTAGTGAGACTCTGTTTCAAAATAAAAAATAAAAAAGACTGGATGTGTAGCTCAGAGGTAGAATGCCCCTAGGTTCAATCACCAGTGCCAAAAAAAAAAAAACATACAAAGGGAAATTTTACCACAGAAGAGAAGACAATTTGATGATGGAAACAGATACTATAATTTCATGACAGAGATTGGAATGACACATATTGAAGATTAAGGGAGGGGCCACAAATCAATAAATATAGGTGTCCTCTAGAAACTGCAAAAGGCAGGAAAGTAGATTCTCCTCTAGGGAGCTTGTGTGGCCTTGCCAACAGCTTGACTTCAGGGCAATGGGTATTCATTGGATTGAAATCCATTTCAATTCATTTTGGACTTCTAGTCCCCAGAACTATCAGAGAATAAATGCATGTTGTTTAAGTCACTGAGTGTGTGGTAATGGGACACTAGTACCATGGTACCTGAAAACATTTATAATATTTCTAAATTGACCTACATATTGGGAGACTACTCTGCAAAACAGTATGTGATTAAACGAGTTCCTGTGGGCCTCTGTGAGTCTTAGGCACTGTTCCTTTGAGAACAGTTGTTTGGATTGTAGACTAGAAATGATGCCTTCCAGTTAATACAGGTTAAATTGTATTCACCAAAAAGACTTGGACATAATTACCTCCAGTACTTGTGAATGGGATCTTATTTGGAAATAGGGTCTTTGCAGATGGTCAAATTTAGATGATGTCATTAGAGTGAGTTCTAATCCAATATGGTTGATGTCCTTTAAAAAGGGCAAAATGAGCACTCAGAGTCAGAAATGTGCAGGGTGAAGAGGATGTGAAGACACAGAGAGAACACCATCTACAGCCCAAACACTGCCTTAGGCTCCCAGAAGCCAGGAGAGGTATTAGACAGTTTCTTCCTCACAGCCATGGGGAGGAACCAGTCCTTGATGACACCCTGGTTTTAGACCCTCCAGAACTGTGAGACAATGGACTTCTCTTATTGAAGCCATCCAGTATGTGGTACTTTGTTTTGGCAACCCTAGGAAACTATCCCACAACTACCAGTGAGAATTTGTACATCATAGCTTTTTGTTTGGTTTTGTTTTTGTGACCAAAGCTATATCATGGGCAGCTATGTTCTCGGGTCCTCTTAATTACTAGTCCTAAAGGCTAAGGCCAAGATTTCCCACTGGAATCTGTCTTAATCAAGTTTTGTTTTAGTTTTTGAGTTTGCATTTACATTTTAAGTGTATGAATTACTAAGTAGTTAATTGTATGTTTAATTTGGCAAGTTGCCTTGCTAAAAATTCTAGCCAAGTTTCTCTGTGTATTTCTTTGTATGCCTCTGACTATCTTTCATATTCTCTCTCTCTCTCTCTCTCTCTCTTTCCCTCTTTCCCTCCCTCCCTTCCTCCTTTCCTCTCAGCTGTAACAGTAAAACCTACATTTCAAGGAACATGACACAGAAAGAATTGCTTTGCACAAAATTGTATTGGTAGGCTGTCAGTAAAGCTTCTCTCAAGACTCAATTAGAAGAGAGCTCATCAGAACACCTGGGGATCACAAAAGGCTAGTGACAGAGGTAGAAAGATCCTTATTCCATGTCTTCATTCCCCATCCATCTATGTTTCCAAAAGCCAGAACCAAAGTATGTGTGTCCACTTTTAGTGGCTGAGTGGGCTGTTTTGATTTGAGTCTACTGGACTGCTTTCTCTTTCTGTGGCCAGAAACAAAAAGAACAGAAAACTGAAGATTTCACTTCTTGGAGGTCTTGAATACATCTCACTCCCAGAGGCTGCAGGGATGTGCATCCTCCAGGATTGCCCTTAGGGACTTCTCCTGAAGGCTTCACATCTTTACTTGCATCTAGCCACTCACATTCTCTTTGTATTAGAGGGCTACCCTCCCAGGCTAAGGTTTGGAGGCTGTCGCCTAAGCAACGTCTGGGGCCTGAGAGAGATGTTCTGGAAGGATGGTGCTCAGAGCAGTTTCCTCTCAGTGCCATGTTGAATGAAAATAGAGACCCAGGACCACATTTTCTGTGGGACAGACTGTCAGTGGGACTACGGAGGAGGACGCCTGCAAGACTTGCCTTTCCCTATAGTTTGACATGGAGTTAATTTCTGAAACAAAAGCTCATGAGGTGATGGCAAGCAGGGTAAAGGTGGGCTAGTGAGTGAAAGGGAGATGCTCATGGACTTGGTTTCTCAGTCATGAAGAATTATAGATCTGAAATGTGCACAGTTATTGCTACCAGTTTTAGTCACACCTATTGCTGCGGAGAAACACTCTTTTTGGATAGTTTAAGAAATAATTTGATGGGATTTGAAGAGGAGTCTTCTTGTTCATCTTACCATTGCTCAGAAGTCAGGTAAATACAATAGCTAACAGTTTTGAGTGTGCGTGTGCCAGATAATATTCTATCCATGCTTTCCTGAAATAATTCTCTTAATCCTCAGGAGTACCTCTTAAGGTAAATGTTATTACTACTTTTATAGGTGAGAAAACTCATTGAGAGTTTGAGTAGTCACCAAGCCAGCCAACCAGAGGCAAATGTGGATTAACAATTTAACAAATAGGAAAATGGTTTTAACATGATCTTCAAGTGCTGGAAACCTATTTACAACTGTCGAGAATATGCTGAAGAAGAAGTATGAAGAGCAATAGTGTCCCTATCTGACTGAGAAGATAGTTCCTGATGAAATTTGGATGTTGAATATCCCCCAAAAGGTCTGTGTGCTAAAGGCTTAGTTCCTAGGGTCGTGTTATTAGGAGGTTGTGGAACCTTTAAGAGGCTGGATTCAGTGGGAGGTTTTTAAGTCATTGTGGGTGTGTCCTTAGAGAGGACCCTGGCTCCTCTCTCTTCCCTATTTATTGTGGCTGATAAAGTAAACAGGTTTGCTGTGCCACATGCCCACCATGATATGCTGCCTCACATTGGCAATGGGGCCAATTGATCATGTGCTGAAACCTCCAAAATGGTGAGTCAAAACAACTCTTTTCTTTTATGAGTTGATTATCTCAGGTATTTTGTTATAGCAATGAAATGCTGACTAATATATTTCCTAAACCTAAAGAGAACATTGCTACAACTGGAGTTGCTGTGAGTGTGTGTATGTGTATGTGTGTGTGTGTGTGTGTGTGTGTGTGTGTATCTGTGTGTGTTTAACTCTATTAATGATTAAAATTAAGAAGTATATAGATTTTCTTTTTTATATTGAAACTGTTTCCCTATGACTGATTGATTTAATATATATTGATTAAGTACCTACTATGTATCAGACCCTGTGCTAGGCTTTGAGGACATAACAGAACAAGACACACATGCTCTTTGCCTTCACTACATTGATAGTCTAGCTCGATTTTGACTGTATGTGCTATAGTACGGGGGGAAATGCAGTATTACTTCACCCAAAGGAAAAATCAGAGAGAAAGATGAGGCTAAAGGAGAAATGCAATCCTTTGGGGAAGTCACCCCTAATGTCCCAGAAATCAGGACAAGGGACTATGCTAAGTCCAGTGCTTATCTAAGCTACTTTTCCCTCTCCTTTTTCATTATGATTTTATTGGTGCATTAGAATCATAAAACATAGTGAGATTCAAGGTGATACATTCATATCCGTACAGAGCACTTGATCTGTTTTCCTCCACGTCCCACCCCCTCCTCCTGCCTTGTACATATTAGGGAGATTGGTAGTGATACCTTCATATATGGACATAACATTACTTGATCTGTTTCTTTCTCTCTCTTCTCCACCCAGTTAAGTGAACTCCCTAAATGTTCCATGCTGGGGGGAGCAAAGGCTGGGAGTCTGCTAGACAGGAGAGTTCCCTGGCTTATTGAGGCAGCTGGTAGAGCACCCTGTCCCTTTGATCATAGACTTTGTCCTAAGCTGTAGCCATTTGCTTGTGTGAATGCAGATGTGAGGCTTTCATTTTTTTTTTCTTTCCATCCTCCACTGAAATACAATTAAAAGGTCAACAAGGATCCTGAACAAATTGTGCTGGGGTTGAAGGGAGAGAAAGCAGAGGGAGTGCTTTGTCTGTGGATTAGCTTGTTTACGACAGAGCTAAAAAACATTTTGTTTCAAGCCGAGTTTTATGCATTTGTCAATAAAACCAGGCTTGGAAAGGGCAAAAATCAGCCTGCTTGTCAGAGTCCCAACGTGTTTGAGATTCCAGTCTCAGCAGAGGGGCTTGCAAATGTCGGTCCTCATCCTAATAACACTGCTGCTCTGGCCACCACCCAGTGGAGAGGAGATTGTGAAGTTTTTCCTCAGTTGACCCTGGAACAAGGACTCGAATGCAAGTAGTTATCCCAGGATCCACCAGACAGAGAGTGAGGAAACAAGATAAGGAAAGAAAGGAAGCCCATATGTTAATGAACAGGTTACTTATATGGGCAACTGGGGCTCAGTCTGTCTGGGGACCTCTGGAACAGACCACATGCCACATACCTCAGTGCTGTCCCACTAAAGAAACAAAGAAGCTGCAGTATTTGTCCACCAACTTCCATTTGTCATTGACAAAGACTGTTCCCAGGAGTTCAGATTCCCCAGAACTCTTTTGCATGCAGAATGCTTTGCAACAGAATAGTGTGGTGCTGGCAGGAAAAAGTGGTGCTACAGAGGGTATACAGGTGGGCCACTATCCTTGCTGCTACAAGCACTATCCCTGGTGGGAGAGGAAGAACAAAAATATAGTAATCTCATCAGACCCTGGAATACTGTATCACTTTGACAGAGATGCAAGGGCCAGGGCCCCGAGAGGGGCCAGTGCTTTATTCTCTGAAGGTGACAGGTGGAAAAGGAAATGTAAGGAAAAGGAGAATGTCTTGAGTGAATCTCAACCAAAAGTCGGTATCCAGAGCTCCTGGAGAGCTCTGCATTAGAGATCAGAACAAGCAGCTCATGGGCCCCAGCTTCCTACAGTTGTATTTTGGCTCACGGTGTGGGTGTGTTTAAATAATTACTTGAAAACTTACACAAATCTATTAACATAAAAATACAGATTTCTAGCTTCTACTTAAACATATAATAATGCTAGGGCAGCTTTTATACCTTACTGTGTTACCTGGGAGGTCAATAGCAACTCCCTTCATGGATGGGACATGGACGTCCTTTGGTCACAGTCCCAGTCACCACCTACATGGCTCCCCTGCCACTGAGACCCAGAGTCAGTTACATTTACCGAAGTGCTTGTGCTTTTGCTCGTCTTACATCCACTTCAATCACTTATGTTTCCTGCCTAGCTGTAAATGTCTGAGTGGGTAGCCCTTGATTTTGCAAACTTCTCCCTTCAGAGCCACCCTCGATGGGGTATGATGGACAATCAATTTCTGAGAATTTTGCTTTCCCTCTATGACCCAATCTCCACAGCTGGAGAAGTATTCAAACTCTTGGCTCTGGTGTTTAATTCACTTAAAAACATCTGGTTATCTAGCTGTAAATCCCCTCTCCCACCTGATGTCCCACCTCTCTCGCTTATAACATCTTTCCAAGCAAAATAGCCAAACTGTGACATCCCCTGGGGTCATGTTTTCCTGTACCAAACCAAACTCCTCATCTTCTCACCCAAACTCGATTGTCCCTCCCTCTACGTGGCAAGGTATAAAACAATAAACTCATTCTCACTCCTCTCTGTACCTCACAGTGCACATCCAGCACACTGGCAAATTCCATCAGAATCACCTTCAAAGTTTACCTGTGCTCTACACCACCTCCAAAGCTACTATGATAGTGAAGGCTACATCCTTCTCTGTTAGATTATGGTCATGGTCTGTCTCCTAATGGGTTTACCTGCTTCTGCCATTTACCCCTGACAGTCCATGGTCAACACAGCAGGCAGTGTGATTCTCCTGAAACCAAGAACAGCTCCTGTTATCCTTCCCTCAAAGCCACTCCTCCCATCTTGTCTCCTACTGCTTACTCCCATCAATCTGCTGCAGCTACATTTGCCTCCTTGCTTTTCCCAGAAAACCTCAGACCTACCTGCTCGTTCATGCACCTGCTACCCTCTCTACCTAGCATGCTGTTTCCTTGTATATCTGCAAGACTTGCAAATTCACCTCCTTTAAGACTCAGACAAAATGTCACCTTCTGGGTGAGGCCTTCTCTGATGACCCTACTTAAAATTGTAACCTGCTCCCAAACTCCTGGAAATCCCTATTTCTTTCTCCATAGCTTTTTTTTTTTTTTATCACCATCTGATACTATTTTCCTTATTCACTCATTATCTGTTTCCCCACAGATAATTTGTACTTTTTTTTTTTTTTTTACTTTTACTAGTTTGCCTACGTTCCCTAGAATGGGACCTGACACTCAGTGGTTGCTCAATTATATTATTTGGATGAGCCAGTAAATACCTTTCCTTTCCTGGTTCTCCATTCCTTGGACAGGAACCTTCTTCTCTATACCTAATTAAATCTAATCTAGTTTCATAACAGAGGTGCCTTTCTGATTCTTCCAAAAAATCTTTATTATTATTTTTGGCCAGCCTAACTACTAGACTTCCTGAAATTAAAATAATAAATGAAAAGACCATTAGAAATGATTGCACGTTTATCCAAAAATATTTGAGAAAGGGGTTGTGTGGTCTTTGTGACAATTTTAACAGGTATGTAGAGGTAGAGAGAGTGACCAAAGGGAAAAAAATTCAGTGTGATGGGACCATCTGTGATGCAAAGATGTCTTCCCTGACCTTGCGAACACCCTCCAGCTCACCCAGGCTGGAGCTAAGACTCTCATGGATTTCCTGAATAATGGAGGCAAAGAAGCAGGAGAAAAGAATAGATGAGAAAATAATCCTACATTTAGAATATTGGTGATATATTGGTGCATACCAACCACCCTGGGTACTTAATGTCCCACAGTGTTCACTCTTGGTCACAAATCGATGATCAGGCAGTTCTGTTGACCCGGGCTGGGCTCCGAGGACATCTTCTGGGTTGGCATAGATGTCTTCATCAGCTGATAGGTGGTGGAGGGCTGGCTGGTCTCAGATGGCCTCACTCTAATTTCTGGTGATTATCTGGCAGTTGTGTGGAGTGACAGGGTCAACTGGGCCACAAGTGGGTTGTTTCCCTGCTGTGCTTGTCCATGTGGGGGTGTTGGGGTTTCCAAAGAGTGTCAGGAAACACATAAAGTTTCCTGGGGACTGATAGAGCTTCTAGGTGGGCATTGTTCCCATATACACTGCCCGGAGAGTTTGCATTTTCATATTTTAATTCTCATAGGAAGGTCAGGAACACAGACTAATAGTAAGATCAGCATCCTTGCATCTGTACAGATATCTTGGCTGAAACCTTCAAATATAGAACAAAGAAAATTTAGAAGATAATAACCTACTTTGCTTAGGAAGGGCTTGGAATGCATTTCTGTGCTGTGGCACTCTGCAGATTGCCTTGTCCCCTTCAAGTGCCAGGAGAGCCATGCATATCAAAAGCAGTCTGTTTCCTTCATGCATCAGAACCAGGCGAGGTCTACAGAATCTCTAAGCACCAGAGGTTAAGAAATGGCTATGTCTGCCCGGGGTGGTGGCACACACTTGTAATCCCAGTACTTTGGGAGGCAGAGACCGGAGGATCCGGATTCGCGGCCAGCCTCAGCTCTCTCTCTCTCTATCTCTCTCTCTCCCTGTCTGTCTCTCTCTCTCTCTACTTAGTGAGGCCCTCCGCAACTTTGTGAGACCCGGTTTCAAAATAAAGTATAGAAAATAGGGCCGGGGGTGTAGCGTGGAGGTAGAACGCCCCTGGGTTCAATCCCCGGTACCGCAAAAAAAAAAAAAAAGAAAAGAAATGGCTATGTCTTATACCTTGTGTAATTAAGCAAAAGGAAGAGATTGGAATGAACAAAGGAGTTAAAAAAAGGACCTATTTTGTGTGTGGTACTGGATGAACCAGGGGCATTCTACCTCCAAGCTACACCCCAGCCCTACTTTAGTTTTTTCTTTTAACAGGATATGATGTTGATGAGAGTCTCATTACTTGCTGAGGCTGGTCTTGAACCTGTGATCATCCTATCTCAGCCTCCCAAGTACTGGGATTACAGGTGTGCACCATAACACCAAGATGCTTTTTTTTGTGTGTGTGGTGCCAGGGATTGAACCTAGGGACATAGGAACCGAAGCTATACCCCCAGTACTTTTTATTTTTTATTTTGAAACAGGGTCTTGCTAAGTTGCTGAGGCTGAACTTGTGGTCCTTCTATCTTGGCCTCCCAAATACTGTGATTATGGGTATGTACCACTGAGTCCGGCTAGAAAGAGGACTTTTGATGGACATGAAGACATTGTGGAATCAAGAACTTCAGTGCACATCAGTGGGAGAAGGTAGAAGTAGGGTTGAAAGCTGATTGTGTCTTGGGTCTTTGACTTTGGGCTTCTTGATCTCTATTTATTTATTTATTTATTTTATTTATTTATTTATTTTTGTGCCATTGGGGATTGGACCCAGAGGCATTCCACCTTTGAGCTACACCCACAGCCCGATTTTATTCCTTATTTGGAAGCAGGGTCTCACTAGGTCTCACTACTTGCTGAAGCTGTCCTCAAACCAGCAATCCTCCTGTCTCAGCCTCCCAAGTACTGGGATTACAAGCATGCACCACCATGCCCAGCCTTTATCTCCTTTTATAAAGATGTTGATAAAAAAAAAAAACACTGTGCTGCAGAATACAATAGCACACCAGATTGTCAAATGGGGCTTAATCCTAGGTGGCAGGGCAGGGTCCCACAGGATAAATTTGGGAAGCTATTTCCCCTTTTCCCCACAATTAATATTTTACCAAATTGCTTGATGTCAGCCATGATTTAATTTAATTTTCTTCAAAATTAACATGTTTAACTGTGTTTTCTTTAGTCACTATTTTGGAGACAGCCTGATTAAAAAAACCTTCCCACTCAGGAAATTGCTAGTCAAAATATTTTAGGAAGGAAGCTCAAACATTCATTGTTTGCTTTATTAAAGAATAACTCAGGCAGATCGAGACAAAATACAATGTGTGCTCTTTTCTTTGTCCCACGTGTCATCTGTCCCTACCTATTGGTCACACCAATTCTCACATAACCTTACCCCACGAGGGTGTGGGGCCAGACTCAGGAACTCTCTTGGCTGTGTTTCACAGGAGTGAGACCGAGGCTAACACGCCTTACCAGTCACACAAGTTGAGGAAGTGGGGGCTGAGCTGGAGCTGAAGTTGTTTGGGCAAGATCCACGTTGTCCCCAATGTATCACTACAGCAGGACTAGAATAAGGCATGTATGGAGAACACTGTTCTCAACTCCAGCCAGCTTTTAGAAATAATATTTAAAAATATATCTTGCCTTTCTCATTACTACACCCTCCATCTGTTTGTTTTCATTCTAGGGATTGAACCCAGAGGCATTCTACCCCGGAGCTACACCCCCAACCCTTTATATTTTTAATTTTTATTTTGAAACAGGGCCTCACTAAGTTGCTGAGGGTCTCTCTAAATTAATGAGGCTGACCTCGAACCTGAGATCCTCCTGTCTCAGCCTCTTGAGATAACAGGCATGGGCTACACACAACTGACCTGCCATCTGTTTTTAATTCCCTGATTGCAGAGTCCCTTCGACCCTTTGATTTTCCTCAGTTATGTGTTCATTTCTCCAAGGGCTCATGGAGTCTGTACTATGTGCCAGCCTGTCTTTTGGGTGATGCAGCAGGGAAAATAATACACTCCCTGTCCTCATGGGATTCACAGTCTCACAAGGATGTAGATTTGAAGAATCTACTGAAGCAATAGAAGTCTACTGATGAGGCAAGTGCTGGGTGTCATAGGAGCACATGGCAGGGCACCTGACCCAGCCTAAATTATGAAGACCACCTGAATTTGGGAACATAGCTCCCATCTTTACCTCTAGCATTTTTATTCCAGAGATGGCAGTGCTGGAAGAAGTGAGAGGCTGTTGGAAAGGAGACCATTTCCTCCAGCCAGGGTGGGCAATCTGCTGGGCTGCCACCGACCATTCTCACCTTGCACAGCTCAGTCTTTGCAGGGAGATCAATCCTGGAAAATGTCAAGTAGTCAAGGAGTGCCATTCTCCATGCTACTCCTCACTATTGGAGGATAACACTTCCTAAAGCCCGTGTTGCCTCAGGCATTCTGTCCAGCCACTTCACAGACTTGGTGGGATCAAATCCTCCCATGGTGCTCTGAAGGAGTCGTAATCTGTCCCCACTCTACAGATAAAGAAACTGAGGTGGAGCAATTTGTTAACTTAAGGCCACACTTCCTACAAGTGACTAAACTGAGAAGAGGAATGCAAAAGGTCTAGTGGGGACAAGGTTAGGATGACATACTAAGGTAGCCCAAGACCCAGTAGAAAAGAGAGTCGCTCAAAATACAATGCTTAGAAAGCTTTAACCTCAGTATCTTTCCAAAAGAATTAAAGTCAGGATACTATGGGGATACATGAAGTCATGTTTATAGAGGCACATTTCACAATAGCCAAATTATGGAACAAAGCTAGGTGTCCAGTAACAGATGAGTGGATAAAGAGAATGTGGTATGTACACACAATAGAATTTTACTCAGTCACAAAGAAGAAAGAAATTATGTCATTTGCAGGAAATGGATGGAATTAGAGAATATTATGCTAAATGAGATCAGCCAGTCTCAGAAAATCAAGGGTCATATGTTTTGTCTCATACATGGAAGCTAGAGAGAAAATAGGAAAGGCAAGGGACTTCAAATAAATGAAGAAAGAGACCAGTAGAATAGTGAAAAGGGATGAGAGGAAAAGATGGGGAAGGGAAAGGGAAGAACTGGCGGAAGAAAGAATTGAATTTATGCCATGTCCATGAAGACATCACTACCAATCTCACTATTATGCATGGGGAGGGGTGGGTAGCCGGCTGGGACCTGAAGGGAATGATACCAAGTCCTGTCTTGGTATCTATTTGTATGAATTTAAATGAATGATTTTTTAAAAGGCTCAGGAACCACTGGCTAATATGGGTTGATGTTGATGAGCAAGAAGGCTACTCTAGTAGGAATGGGCAAAATAGCAGGATCGCTGGAGTATGGGGTAATGGTCAGGAAGGTGCAGCACTTAATCTCATTATATCTGCTTTAATCAGGAGGATATGGACCCAGACCTGGCCCTCATGTGTGTTGGAGGGATGGAGAGGACCGTGAAAGCCAACAGAACGAAGGGGTTTGGCCAAATGTTCAGAGCAGGGAGTAAATACCTTGCCACAAACCTGGCTTGGATACACCTTGGGTATCTGGTCTGAAGGCTGCCCTTCTGTCTATTGAAGGTCCATTGAAGATACAACCCTGGCCCACCTGCTAGTGTCGAGGAGTCTCTAAAGAGGCGATTAAGCTGGACATGGTGGCACACGCCTGCAATCCCCATACTTGGGAGGCTGAGACAGGAGGATCTCAGGTTCAAGGCCAGCCTCAGCAACTTAGTGAGACCCTCTTTCAAACTAAAAACTTAAAAGGGCTGTGGATATAGCTCAGAGGTAGAATAGCCCTCAGTTCAATCCCCAGTACCAAAAAACAAAAAAGATAGAGGGAATCAAGTTGGCCTAGAAATTGATTAGAACCAGTAGGCTCTGAAACTCAACTTGAACTTCTCATCCTGGCCTTGGAACAGGCTGGGGTAACTACAGGCAGCACCTGGACCTGGGGAGGCAGAGCTCAGTATCCCCCTGCAGGTCATATCCTGTTTCACCACTGCCATAGTGATTAAGGTCCCTCTCCACAAAATGAATCCCATGGTCAGGACTCTGTCTTTGAGAGGGAAGGAAAAATCAGCCCTTCTGCTTTGCCAGAGACACTGCCCATAGAGCCCTCTCTTGGTTCTTCACTGTGACTCAGAACACACAGAGATTTCCTTGTGCAACTGGATATTTTAAATCCTAGCACGTTCCTCAAAAACCCTGCTCTAAATGTTTAATCAGAATGTCTGGCAGAAGCACCTCTTCCCAACTGTGGACGATTGTCTATAAAAGACACACACTAGAGCTTGAGTCTGAGTCTCATGTACTAGCAGATAGACACAACAGTCAGAGCAAGACAGTGAGAAAAAGACTCATCTCTCACCTTAGGTAAGTGAGCACACTCTTGTCTCCACTCTCAGCCTCTAGTTCTCTGACTGTCCTGTTCATTATCTATGCAGACACCAGAGAAGGCTCCTAAAGCTATCTTTCAGGGACCTTCTGGGGTCCCTAGCATGCAAATAATACAGTCCCAAGCCAAGAATATAAACTTCTTCGTTATCAGCTAATGTTGTTTTTAAATTCATATCTAAATTTCTAGAACCCCTAGTATGCGAAGAATACAGTCCCAAGCCAAGAATATACTGCAAGATTATCTTGGAATACAAACTTGTCCATTATCAGCTAATGTTGTTTTAAAATCCAAACCTACGTTTCTAGCCTCAGCTCCTCTGGGATCTCCTTGTACTTCCTCTGCTGCAGTGATTTCCAAATACTCACTTATCTCTCAATATGTCCTTCAGGCTTCCGCTCCCTTCTTGTTTGTATTGTTCTCACTGCTTGAAAGGTCCTACGTATTGCCATTTCTTGAAATTGCCCTTCCTTCAGAGACCAGCTTTCACGGGAAGCGTTTCTTTTATGCCTCCCAAGAGAGTAGAAACTTATTGTCTTTTATGCTCATAAATCTTTGCAACAAACTTTTATTATACCCCTTCTCATGGTTGGCTTATTGCACCAGGAATCCTTTCCCTAAATCAGGACCTCCTGGAGGGCAAGGCAATGCTTATTTATTTTGCATCCTGAAAAATGCAAATCATGGTGTCAACCTTGACTCAGTTCATGTCTTAGGGTGGCAATGATAACCTATGGTGAGCCCCTTCTCTAGCAATTCCTGGACTGGAGCCAGGTGGTGGGGAAAGAGATGATGAGCTTTAGATTCAGATGGACTTGGTACAATCCTGCTGCAATCACTGACGGGCTTTGTGCTACTTATCTCTCAGAACCTCAATCTCCTCATGTGTAAAACAGGATTATAAATACTTGATGAGTGAGAATGCCAGAATCCAGACATCTGAATACTTGATCCCTGTTCTGACACTTTCCACTTGGGAGAAGGATCTTAAGAAGGATATATGTACTACAGAGGACTACCAGAGAAGCAGCCCCGATTTCTAGCAGAGGAACTAGTTCCGAATGCTCCCATGGCTCCTCCTCTGCAGAACTGGTTGACCTTCATGTACACTAAGCCAGATATCTGTTATCTCTGTCTAAGATTTACACTTGAAGGCAGACTTCAGAAGCCTGCTGTTTGGCTGGGCATGGTGATACATACCGTTAATCCCATACTTAGGAGGCTGAGACAGGAGGATCACAGTTTGAGAGCAGCCTCAGCAACTTACCAAGACCCTGTTTCAAAATAAAAATTAATGAAGAAGGAAAAGAGGAAGAGTGGAGGAGGAATGGAGAAGGAGGAGGAGGAAGCAGCCTACTGTGTGGATTTCCTTTTTCCAAAGCCCCTTCCTGACTCCCTCCTTGGTCTTACCAAGGCAAGGCAGAAGATTGGTACAGGTTCCATTTTCTTGGGTGTGAAAGACAAGACCTTCCTCCTCCAAAGGAGGGCTTTCTGAAGTCTATTTCTATGTGTGTGTGTGTGTGTGTGTGTGTGTTTTGCTTTCCTCATAAAAATTCCTACCCTACTGGACCAGCCTATTTGATTAATTCTTTGTTCTTGAGTGTGTCAATCTCCTACTCATTTTAAACCCCTCTACTTGGTGGTGAAGTATTATGCATTTATGTAATTGGGGAAAGACCCCTCTTTTTAAACCAATTATTTGAATAAGAGTATCATGACCTGGATTAGGTAGGTGCATAGTGGGGGAAAAAGAATATATTATATTGGTGCTAAGTTTTGCTTCCTATCAACTGTAACACTTTGAGAAGTCTTCTTAACACCTCTGAGCTTCAATTGAAAACTAGAGATGATAGTATCTACCACCTAGAGCTGTTTGACCATCGAATAAGATAACATGTGTGAAGATTCTATCACAGAAATTGGCATGAAATAGGTATTTGATACAAATAGGTGTTTGATACATGGCACCTTTCTTTTCTCTCTTGAATGTTAATCTAACAAAACCTTTTCCCCATTTGACTTCAAGTGTTCAGTTTCTTATGAGAGAAACCTAGAAAATCAGGACCAGATACTAATATTATTACTTCATCAAATTTTTTTCATAAATGGAAGAGCACTATCAAGGGCTAATTCCAAAGTTTCTGCAGAAGTGAATGTTTTATAACCCGCTGGTGTTTTGGAGTCTTCCTAGTTACTTAGCAGTGGCCTGTTTAACAAGCTCAACACTCTCACATTCAGCCTGCTTGTTCTTGCCCCACGTCCTCAGGATCTCACCAGTTGATTTTTGCCCCATGGAAAGATGTAGACATTGGACCCAGAAGAAATGAGGTTCTAGGATTTTTTTTTATGATGGGGCCTTTGTCATTAATTGCCATAACCTGTTTCAGCTGCCAGAGAATGAAACCCTACTCCTACCTATTCTTTCCCGGACCCTTCTCAGATATGACTTCTGGAACAGTCCTCTCTCTCTCTGGAAGTTGGGCTTGGAACAGAATTGAGAGAACCATTCAGACCAAAAAGACCTTACCCGCTGCACTTCCAGCTGTGTGTGTATTGGCTACCCATACTTTTCTCAAAAAGTTCTTGGTAAACAAGAACAATGTGATGTAGCCAGAAGATTTTTCAGCAAACCCAGAAACTTAAATGAATTGAAGTCCACCTTAGGACCCCAAGCAGACACAAGAGATGATGGGAAACAGGCTTGGTCAGTCCTCCTTGTTGTGATGCAGACACAGGTCAGACAAAAATTTCCCAGACGAAGAATAGTTTTCTAGACAAGCTTATTTAGGAGAGACAGACATACACATTCAAGAGACAGTGTGGGCATCTCCTGAGTGCGAGAGACAAGCAGGGACAGAGACCAGAGATGGAGAGACAGAGAGGTGCCCCGGGGGAGCATGGCCTTTCATGTATACTACACTTTGTAAATACCAAGCAAAGGGGAAGAGGTGAGCTTGATTCCTTTGGTCATGGAGCACAGAACAGGCAGCAATATTCTGACTCTTTTCAGACTCTTCAGGCTGATGTTATCTGGTTTATGGACAGCACTTGGAGTGTACCCATATCATTGGGCTTTGAACAATGTCTTTCTCTAGACTTATCAGTCTAAAAGTACAGTCTTTAAGTTAATAAAATATATATGCACCAATTAATTGGACTTATAGTGCTCTAAGTGGACCTTTTAAGAATTCAGGCTTGGGGGAAATAGGCCCTCCTAGTGTAGGGAAAGGTGATCAGGGAGCTTTTAGATTTAAAGCTATAGTCTCCGTTTTCTTCCCCATAAGTCTCCTTCCTACCTATTTCTTTCATTTCATTCATCCTATTTTATTCCTGCCCCATCCTTTGACACATGGCACATGGTTCCCCTATTCCTACACCTAGGCAAGGTACCACACTCTTCTTAAGGCAACCACTGCAGTGCAGTTGTTGAGGGCTTGGATTTTATATCTGTGAGTCTGAAATCTGCACAAATGTGCACCCATGCGTCGTATTATGAATTTCTCCCTGTTCCATTTCCCTTGTCTGTGCAATGGTCATTATACTAGTCACTTCATGCAGTTAAGAGGATGAAGACAAGCCGGGCGTGGTGGCGCACACTTGTAATCCCAGTACTTTGGGAGGCGGAGACCGGAGGATCGGGGTTCGCGGCCAGCCTCAGCTCTCTCTCTCTCTCTCTCTCTCTCTCTTTCTCCCTGTCTCTCTCTCTCTCTCTCTACTTAGTGAGGCCTCCACAACTTCGTGAGACCCGGTTTCAATATAAAGTATAAAAAATAGGGCCGGGGGCATAGCGCGGAGGTAGAACGCCCCTGGGTTCAATCCCCGGTACTGCAAAAAAAAAAAAAAAAAAAAAAAAGAGGATGAAGACAGTGCATGTTAAATGTGAATGTAGTTTTTGACACTACTCAATAAATGCTGCAAACAATTTATATGTTCAAGCATTTAGAAATTGCCCAATGACATTGATCCAAATCAGTTGGGATTGGATTGATTTATTAAACCAAAAGCATAATTCATCTGGTACAAATGTTAATTAAGTAGGAAAAATTGGGGGCATTTTTCTCTTTCTGTTAAAACTGCATACAACCTTTATTTATTATAATCCTCAACACTTTATCTCCTTGACACATTGGGCCAGTTATATTCAGAAATCCATCAGTTGATTGGATTTGCTGATCTGATTCCCAAGCTTGCACTTCCTTATCGATTCGCTTCCAGTGGCTGTCTCCCTAGTCTCTACTATGATGAAGAGTGTGAACTCACCAAGCAAAATTCTTGTTCTCAGATAAAGGTGAAACTTCCCTGAATGAATTCACTTACAAGGGTATATGTATGAAACCTCTGTGTCATGATGGTCCCTTTGCATTCCCTCTAGCCTATGGCTTATTCCTGACACCCTATATCTTGTCCTTCAGATACACAGAGAACCATAGCTTGTTATCAGTCCCATTGTCCCGGTCATATGTAGGTATATGTGCATTTGTCTTTATGTGCAAAATCACATCAATACACACAAAAACACAAATACAGAATCCACACAAGCATGCATAGATTCAATCAGAAGCACTCTGATACACATGGAGGGGCCATATTTAATAGACACGAAAAGTAGTACTTGCAAACACCCCCAAACCTACTCTCATGCAGACATCACACCCACATACTTTGATTATGTGACTATTCTGTGCGAGTTTGGAGTATAGAGAGTGCAGATAGACAGTTCTTCTTGTTCAAATCACATTCTTTTTATGAGGAGCTTTCTCCAGATCCCTAGATCAGCAAGACAATTCCATATCCTATTACAATCTGCCAAGAAGAAATAGATAAATCTATTAGCCTGCTCCTTGCTTGTTTCATCATTGTGACAGCTTCTCATGAGTCTACATCCATCAGGCTCCCACACCACCTGACAGCGAAGTCTCCACCACCACGCTGCAGGTTAATAGCTCTTTAATCTTTATTTAATTGCTCATTAATAATTCCAATACTGCTTTCCTCTGTTAATTGATTAAAAAATGGATTCAGTGCAAGTGAATGATGACATTTGTAGCAACCAACTATGGAATGAGTTTTCTTATCATCAAGATAATCAAGAAGAAAGTGTGACCAAAGCAGTCTTTGTTCAATTCACAGATTTCTAGCAAGGTAAAACCTTAGGGTCTTTGGTATTCAACTATATTGAGATCCACAAGTGATTAAACAGTTTCCCAGGGAAAACAAGTATTCTGTGAGCAAATAGGTCTGGCAGATGTGGCATAGAAATCTCTCACACTTTGAAGTTTTAAGTCAACATTTGCATGCAAAAAGCTCTGAAATTCTACAGTTTGAGAAACCTGTTTACATCATTCAACCAATCTTCATTCAGACTTATTTGATAGTAAAACCCCATAGCTTACTGAGCACTATTTTAATAATCTATTGTTGCATAACACATCTCCCTAAATTTAGTGGCTTAAAACAACAATGATACATTGTTTTTCATGATTCTATGAATTTTTTGTGCTGAAAGGTGGAAGATCATCTGGCAGATGGTGCTGGTCTGGTGACTTGCTTCTCTCCCATAGGATTTCACATCCTGCAAAAGGCTGCCTTACAGGGTGGGCTCAAGACAATGTTCCAATAGGGCAAACAATGGAAGCCATAAGATTACTAGAAGCCTAGCCTCAAAAGTCAATACTTCTGTCATGTATTAGACAAAGCAAGTCACAAGGCCAGGCTAGATTCAAGGTGCCTATAAACCAGCATCCCCTATGCGTGGGAGGATGGGCAAAATTACACTGGAAAGAGTCACGTGGTATAGAAGAAGCAATTAGAATTCCATCTTGGAATATAATCTACCACAAAGTGTTGCACAGATTTTGAAACACATTTTAGGGAATCCTAACGTGGAATAATTCCTGCATTTTCCAGATTAGAAAACTGACTTGTGGATGTAGAATGATCTGCCCAAGGTCAGAGAGTTGGTACTCATCAGAGCTTTCAGATTCTAGTCCTACTCTCTCTGAGTTTTATCTCTTCACCATGGTGCTGCCAAAGGATGCTCTACTGATTGTGAATGACTAGAGTGATAGCTAACCACTCACTCCCTGGATATGGGGAGTCCTGAACCCTCATCCTGGTCTTTTTTGAGACTGCAGATGGACTTGTTAAATCAGGAATAACTCGCTGAATGGGGGGCTCAGCTTTCCAGGCCTTTATTCCACAAATGAAAGGCTGTAAGTTGCCAAACTTTGAGATGTTGAGTGGCACATGCTAGGTGTGCTATCTCTCTCAAAATTTTCTGAGATAAAGTAAGCTGAGTTTTCTCTTGCCAAAATTCTAGCTATATTCCCTGGCTTTCTATTGAGTCCTGAACACTTATGACCCATAGTTAGATCTTCACCTAATTCCTCACATCTCTTAAACCACAATGTACTCTTTGATATCTCATAAATAAATTTACTCAACACTCCTCTGATTTAGCAATTTATCCCAAACATGACTTTCACATTATTAAAATACTTAAAAGCAAATCCAGAAATAACAACTCATTTGGAAATGTTTCCTAAACTGGTCCAGATTGGCGTGAAAACTTAACCCAGTTTTCATATCTGCAAATTCAGCTCAACTCCCACCCCCTGCTTATTTATCATAATAGCCCTTTATTTTGCATACCCCACAAGATTTTATTTAGTCTACTGAAAGTACATTTGATGCCTGAATGTATTCTACCTAAATTCAGCCTTTCATTTATGTATAATATGTTTGAATTTTATTTTATTATAATGCTACTAATGTAGCTCTTCGACTCCATGCCTTCTGATGGGAGAGGCCATGTATGAAATGCTTCTTGCAGATGCCTAGGGTTAAAGCTACTGCCTCAGTGCCTGAGGGATACATGGTGATAATGACTTGATTAATATCTTCAGGACACTGGACTCCTAGCAACATTGCTTAAACACTTTGCATTAAGTTGACTTTAAATGTTCCAGCTTTCTTTGCTTAGGAGAGATAATGAAAAAGAAACATAAAAAGAAGGCTAATGATTATAAAGAAAAGTTATGTAGTACACTTCTTCGACAATACAGGAGACTACAGCTTCATCATTCTTCTGTAGCACATTTATTATGAACAGAACACAACCTCTCTGTGGATAGCATTTTGGCTGATGTGCCACAGCATGAAAGGGTCTGAAGATTATATCTACTCCCCATTCTTAGTTCATTACAATGCAGGAGGAACAGAAGGATGATGGATTTTGTGGCTGTGATTTATACATGAAGAACAGGGGTGGGTATTAAGTCCCTACCCTGATATTTAAATCTAAAGTTAGCTGGGAACTAAACAGAAGAAGGAAAAAAGTAGGCTATATTATAAACATAGCCAGTGTCAAATAAACTTTGAAAGATTCCTTTGGAAATGCTGTTAAAATTCAGCTCAAACCTTTATTTGTTTATTTATTTGATTTTTTTTTCACTGAGACTGAGACTACCAGAAGCAGAAAAGCAAACAGACCATGTGATGCCTGTATTTGAGAACCAAAGAGAGGCAGGTTGTCTGATGAAGTTCAAGTGTCAAGGAGAAAATCCCCTCTGAGCCATTTCAGGTCTTTGGAGCTGCCAATCATCCAAGGGCCCTGATATTAAAGTCCTCTGAGTGCAAAACTAGGTCCAGTTGGCAGAACAGAGCAGCAAATGACATTTTGGAGACTGGCCTAATCTGATGAACAATTAAATCACATTCCCCTGAAATTTGCTTTTCCAAATATTGTCCATGCTCAAGTCGAGATGAAAAGTCAAATTGCAAAAATGTATTGGTTTAGAAGTGAAATGACCTCTAACAAGCATTGGAGCATATCCTCTGTTCATTGAGTCGCCTTTCCAGAATTCTCCATGTGTCACCTGCAAACTCTCTTCTTTCCCTTCAAACCACCTGCCCTCACATTCACCCACTCTACTTCCTACCTGTCTTTCTATTTATTGACTCACCAGAATTAGTCCCTCATTTTGATGCTATTTCTGCTCCAGGGTTACCCAAGTTAATATGTATGCAACTGTGGCTTGCTTGTAGTTCTTTGGAGTTAGATAAATCAGAGGCAAATACAGAAGCAAAAAGGTGAGGGGACTGATAAGAAGAGAGCAAGGTTACTGCAATCTCTTAATGAGCAGACGTTCTTTTCACTGGGGATCAGGGCTGTTTCCCGTGAAAATGTCAGGTTTCATGGAAGCACGTTTACGAAGGAACAAAGATCAAAATGCTTCAATTTGTTCTTTTAAAGAAGTGGGACATGAAGGGGAGAGATACATGTAATCCTGGGTGAGGAAGGGTTGTTTAAAGGTGTGTGAGAGAATGTGGGTTGAGATGGGAATAATATTACAGTCTGGGTACCCACTCCAGGACCACCATCATCAAAAGACCACCCAGGGAGCATTTGTGGAGACATTGGCTATATTATATCAGATAAAGTGGGCTACCAAAATAGAAAAGTGTCATAAACAAAAAGGAGCATTATAAAATGATAGGTCTCAATACACTAAATGACATAGCAATCCTAAATATGTGTACACCAAGCAACAGAGCTGCAAATTATGTGAAACACAGACTGATAGAACTGAAAGGAGAAATAGAAAAATACACAATTTGGAGACTTAATATGACAAATGGTAAAACAATCAAATAGAAAATCACAAGATCATAGAAGAATTCAATAATACCATTAACAATAGGAACTAATTGACATTCATAGAACTTCCTATCCAACAACAAAGGAATACACATTTTTTTAAGTGTCCAAAGAACACATATCAAGGTAGACCATATACCAGGACATAAGACAGTCCTCAGCAAATTAAAAAGAATTGATACAATACAGAGTGTGTTTTCCAACCACATCAAAATCCAACTAGATATCAAGAACAGAGAGTAAACAAGAATATCTTCAAGTACTTGGAAACAAAACAACATACTTTTAAGCAATCCATGGGTCAAAGAAAGGAAATCTCAAAGGAAAATTGAAAGTATTATTGAGCTATGAAATAAAAACACAACATGATGAAATTTGTGGAATACAACTAAAGCTATGGTGAGATGGAAATGTATAGAACTAAATGCATATATTACAAAATGGGAAATCTCTCAAATCAAGAATCAAAGCTACCACCTAAGAACCTAGGAAAATAGATTGATCTGGGGATCATTATGTTAAGTGAATAAGCCAGGAACAGAAAGACAAATACTGAATGATCTCACACATATGTGGAATGTAAAAAAATAATCAAATAGAAGTTTAGAGTAAAATCATGATTACCAGAGGCTAGGAGAGTAGTGGGAGGGAGGTATGGGGAAAAGTTAATAAGTAGGTTCTAAGTTACATTTAGATAGGAACAAGAAATGGGGTTATAACATGCATAGATTTCTAAAAACTGCTTTTTCTTGGTTAAATATATAATAAGTAATTAAATAATTTTTCATGAGCTGGGCGTGGTGGCGCATGCTTGTTATCCCAGTACTTTGGGAGGCGGAGACCGTAGGAACCGGGTTTGCAGCCAGCCTCAGCTCTCTGTCTCTCTCTCTCTCTCTCTTTCTCCCTGTCTCTCTCTCTCTCTCTCTCTCTCTCTACCTAGTGAGGCCCTCCGCAACTTCATGAGACCCAGTTTCAAAGTATAAAAAATAGGGCTGGGGGTGTAGCGCGGAGGTAGAATGCCCCTGGGTTCAATCCCTGGTACTGCAAAAAAAAAACCAATAATTTTTCATGCCTCTGTTTCTTCCACAATTTTTTAACATGACTGAATAATTTCCTAAGATGGACATAGCATCAATTATCTAACAAATGTCCTTTTGTTGGATATTCAATTCATATATAGGAATACATATTCCTATAGTAAACATCCTTGTTCACAAGTGATTTTTCAATATTTTATGTGTCAAGGTATACAAATACTTTTTCTCTACTAAAGTAATTGTGTTAATTTTGGTATCCCCAGTGTCTCAGGTCACTGTCGTCTAAATCATGTCACTAAATAATCACATATTTAGTGAATAAATAAGATATAGATAATTTGTCTTTCAAAATGAGTGCGCAAATTTCAAATCTCAATTTTCCTTAATTTGGGCATTATCACTTGTAATATTGATATTAAAGCTTATTTGGGCATTCATTTCATTATTAAAACCAGTATATATTTTTATTATTGATATGGAGTATCTTTTCATATATTGAGTGCACATTAATGTTTTCTTTTTTATGATGTAGATTTTGCCACTGTTCCTCTTGGGCAATTTGTGTCTTATTTTCAAGGGTCCTTTATATAATAACACCACTACATCTCATTCATCAGTGTTGTAAATACTTTCCCAATTTATATGTTTCATTTAATATTTTATATGTATATGTATTTTTAAATGCTCAACAATATTTATCTAGTAGCATACTTAAGAAATTATACAATAAGGGCTTACCTTCCTTATTTTAAATGCGTATTTGTATATATTCCTTAAAACCCAACAACTATTTGAAATATTTCCTACAACAATTAATATTCTTCTCTTCAATACAGCTAGATGGAGTATTAAATGCAAAACTTTCTTCTAAGTTTTAATATTAGTGTATTTTTATCCAAGATCTTGCATTATAGATAATAAATTCCTTGAATGTGACTGGTAGCAGAAAGATCAAGGTATCTGCTGGGATTTTATTTATTCTGGGTAGGGGGTCAGTTTGCCAATTGAAATCTGAATCTTTGCAAAAAGGGCTTTAGATTGCCCAGAAGGATATCCTTTAAAAAGGATATTCACAGCATTCAAGGCACAGATAAGCACATAAGTTTTTCTATTAACTTTAATTCGATAAAATTTCTGACCACATAAGCACAGACAATATGTACTTAAGAGTAATGATTTCAATTAAAAAGGAAATCATACAGTCAAACTCTTCTCTAATTATAAACCAACTAAGTGTGTCCACATGCCTCCACCAGAACTTCCTAATGTCCCCTTATTTGGGGGGCCTGCCCAAAGCTTCAGAAATTCTGAGGGTAGAGAATGGGATTCTTCACTTGTGATAAACTTCTCAGAGAAGGCTCATATAAACTTAAAGTCTGAGAAGCATTGTCATAAATCAATATTGCTACTGTTATCTAAGCATAGTTTTATTCTCATCTGCCTATATGAGTTTCATTTCCAAGTAGGTAATAAATAGATTATTCTTTGGTCCTTATCCACATCTGGAAGATGAATATAAGATGGAGATTAAAAGTGATCATTTCTTTCATAAACCCTTTCTAGCCGGTTGTGGTGGCGTATGCTTATAATCCCAGTATTTGGGAGGCTGAGACAGGAGGATTGCAGGTTCGAGGACAGCCTCAGCAAATAGTGAGAATCTCATTAACCTAGTGAAACTCTGTTTTAAAATGAAGATAAAATAGGGCTGGGGGTGTAGCTTGGAGGCAGAATGCCCCTGGGTTCAATCTCCAGTGCCACAAAAAAAAAAAAAAACACTCTCTGGCCCTGAGTATTATGGACATTAAGGACACCCATACCACATGCTGAAATGAAGGAATCAAAAAGACTGGGAGGGGAGGAAGACCTGTGTCATCATGGGCTCTCAGGAAAGAATGCACATCCCGCTGTGTGCTGTTGATTTCATTGAAGGTCTGGGGTAGCCAACAGTGTGAAGAAGCTGGAAGTCCTGGGGTTCGAAGTGCTGGTGGGAGGAGGGGAGAGGATGAGGAAGAGGACTCAGTGATAAATGAAGGGATAAGCTAATAATTGTAACCATGATCAAGCAGGAACTCTGCAAATTTAGACCATTTCTCAGTAGAATTTTGAAATATGAGTGATAGAGAGAGAGAGAGAGAGAGAGTATGTATGTGTTATTAGAAGTATAGAGCAGGGTGGTAGGAATATTAAGCAAAAAAGATAATATATAACTAGTTCTACCCTGGCTCCACTTGCCTTCCTGATCTGAAATAGACACAGCCAGCCAAATCTACCATGATGTCTCAGCAGGTGGGCTTGTTACCAAAAATACATAGACCCTCCCTATGTGGAATGCTCCAAAGCAATCAGAATTATCTTAGTTTTATAGTCTATTTACCCCTGACAAGAAATAATTACCAGTATTCTCCTTTGAAACAATGTGAAGCTGAGGATGATGTGAGGGAACAGTGAATAGGCAATATTAGTAGCAAATTCTAAGAGAAAACTCAAAATCCTATCCTTTCCAGCCTTCATTCTCAAGGGGAGAGTCATGACACATCTCAGAAACAGAATAGATGTCTTAAGATCACATGGGGCTTTGGCAGAAGACAGCTAGGAAAACTAGACTGAGAGCAGTCTCACCTATTCTCTTCATATTCATATCAACTCATTCAGAAAATGGTCATCAAGGTTGTCTTGTTGCTCTAAGACAGGGGCCTCTGGATGCCTGTCTCAAGACAAACCCATAAACCAACATCAAGAAGCAACAGGAGTAAGTTTCAGAGAAGGGAATATTGGGAAATCTGCATAGATTGCTTCGTGACCATGCTGTGAGCTAGAGGGGCCTTAAGGTTATAGGTCCTAGAAGCATGGTGGGAGAATAGACGCGCATGCACTTGGACCAGTGTGCTGGCCCGTGGCTGAAGGGAGCACTGTCCAGTGTGCATTCTGGGTCTAAGGGTAGATTATTTAATGCAGTAATGCAGCTGTCAAGGTGGCCTTTTAAGGAGCCATGGTGGCTTTAGGGGGATCAGGGTCATAGCATCAGTTCCACCTTGAGACGTAACTGATGGGGCCTCTGAAATATAGGGCAGCTTGTATGGAGTATTCTAAGTATGCTCTGTGTCTGTCCAGCTGATGTTACCAACTTGGTTCCTGTAGCTTTCATATAAACTGAGTCAGATGCCTCAAAGCAGCAGTGATATCATATTGGAGGCTAATGCAGAGAAGGAAAAGTTACTTTAGAAGAGCTCCAAAATAGGAGTGATTGTGTTCCTTTGAATATGTCTGAGTTTTCATGGAGACTATAAATGGAAAGAAGCCGATGGATTGGCCCCAGAACTTTGTTGATCAGCAGTGAATTTCCTGGTTTGTGCTTCAGTTATTTCTTGATGTCTCATTATCAACTGAGGGTGATGCTGAAGATCACCCTCAGCTGAAGATGCCCACAGCTGGGTCCTCTTAGTGCTCAGTCAACCTGTGTGTTTGGTTTCCAGGTAGGTGGGAAAGTGGAGATGACACATAGCTGGGTGCTATGACAACCTGCTTTTTTGCTACAGTGGAAGGATAATTGTTTATGTGTGAGAATGTCCTTCTCTTCAGAATCCTTAACTCTCTCTTCATTCTCTCTCTCTTTACACACACATACACACACACACACGCACACAAAGCTATATAATTATGCATATATATTTTTTCTGTTGATAAATATTTTTCTGTTAACACACACACACACACACACACACACACACACACACACACACACAATTTGTCTTCAGGTTCTCTTTACTTTTTTGCAGTACCAGGGATTGAACCCAGGGGCATTCTACCTCCGGGCTACACCCCTAGCTCTATTTTATTTTTTATTTTGAAACAGGGTCTCACTAAGTTGCGGAGGGCCTCACTAAGTAGCTGAGACTGGCTGCAAACCCTGATTCTCCTGTCTCAGCCTCCCAAGTACTGGGATTATAAGCGTGCACCACCACGCCTGTCTGTCTTCTAGTTTTCTAGCTTGCTTCCAGTTGCTATAACATTCTCCATGAGTGTCCATCAATAAATTGATATATGGATGGTTATTATATGAATTTTTTTTACTTTTATTGGTACATTGTAATTCTACATCACAGTGAGGTTCAAAGTAATACAAACGTACACGCCCACAGCACTTGATGTGTTTCCTTCCAGATCCCACCCTGTTCCGCGTCTATCCTCAGACATTTCAGTGAGATTGGGAATGACAATGACGCCTTCATATATGGACATTGCAGACTTGGAGCTGTTTCCTTCATCAGTTCTTTTTCTTCTCCCCACCTCCCTCCTCCAGTCCCCTTCTACTATTCTACTAGTCTCTCTCCTCATTTATCTGAAGTTCCTTTTGTTTCCTATTTTTCTCTAGCTTCCACATATGAGAGAAAACACACAATCCTAGACTTTCTGAGACTGGCTGATAGATAACCTATTGTATATAATAAATGACCGTCATGTAGACCAGAAGCCAGACCTTCACAAAGTTAAGCTGCTGGTATCAGGCTATCCCACTCGGTAGAGTGGAATCATGGAGCAGGCCCCAGCCCTTCTGGCTCCAAGAGACTGTGTTCAACAGACATGAGAATTCTATTTGTGCAATGTCTGGCACACTGTAGACATTCAATCTGTATTGTTGAGTAAGTGGATAAATATCTCGAGGTCTCTGGTTCATGACCTGATCACCTAATTCTCTCTTCTGTTTTGATCTGCTGTGTTAGCCTGACAGGTGCTCAGTTTTTCTCATGACAAAGTCCCTCAGCCACCTTCGCCCCTTGGATACTTTCTATAGTTTCTCCAACAAAGTCTTCACTAGCACTACCAAGGAGCCAATGTTTTTATTGGAACAGCATGCAACTCATCGGTTCTGGCAGAGAATTAGTGGCAGTGATAACTAGTTTAGCGCAGCTGAGCAAGATGGCACCTCTTCCCTGGAAGCAGGAAGCTGAGGGACTGCTGGGTGTCATGGTGGCCTAAAAAGAGCGAATGGCGAGGTCCTGAGGGGCCTGAGGCCCACACACTGGTCTCATCACAGGGATGGCTCATGAGATACTCAGGAGATGCTCGAGCTCATCTGAACGTTGTTCATGGCATGTGTCTCTTACCGGACCATTCTTTTTTGTTATATAAAGGGAAAATAATGACAATTTGTATGTGGAGAATCTCAGAAGACAAAGACATTTATAGGTAGGTAAACAGGTGGGGATGCATGGGGCCCACCTTCAGGGTCCAGAGCTCCAAACCCATGATTCTTTCATGGTCTGGGTTTTTTTTCTCTAATTGATATATTTGCCCAAATTAGGGATAGCTCCAATTTTTAGCCTTGCTCTAATTTTTATTTATCTACAAAGAACAATGAGGCAGAAGAAGATTTAAGATGACCAGTTTAATCAAAGACTTATCCAATCACCTTTGCATTCTCGTGCCTAACTAATGTTATTGACAGTGATGATATCAAAACTTTGGGTTCAGTCCTACCTCTGTTTGTAAGCATCTTTTGTTTCAAATATTCATCTTTTTTTTGTGGTACTGGTGATTGAACCCAGGGGTATTTTACCTCTGAGATCCACCCCCAGCCTGATTTTTTATTCTTTGTTTTGAAACAGGGTCTCACTAAACTGCAGAGGTCCTCACTAAGTAGCTGAGGCTGGCCACGAACCTGGATCCTCCTGTCTCAGCCTCCCAAGTACTGGGAATACAAGTGCGCACCACCACGCCTGGCTCAAATATTCATCTTTTAGGCAGAATCAACATAGAAAATTTCATAGAAAGCTAACTATGAATTTTCTGTTGCCCCATCCCTTAAATAGTTTCCCCTGGAGCAGAACTGATTGGTGGTGATGATGTGCAATCAAATCTCCATGACTCATTTGAGGGAGATTAAAAGTGGAATCTCTTCTTTCTGTTCTTTCATAGAGATATTAAACAAGGAACTGGTACAGCTCCTTTTTTATATTCATTTATTGGTGCATTGTAATTATACATTTTGATACACGTCAGGGTAGCAGCATCATACATGCACACATTGCTCATTTAGCCCTCCCTCAAATCCCACCCTATTCCTTCCCCCTTCCCTCCCTTTTGTGCTCTGCAGCACAGTGATTGAGTCTTATAAGTTTGTGTATATACATCATGTGCTGTAGTGTGTTTCCCTCCACCCCCTCCCAACTCCCTCAGTTAGGTCACCTTCTTTGTTCATCTAAAGTTTTCTTCTTCTTTGTCAGGAGTCCCTTCTAAGTCCCTTTCTATCTAGCTTCCACAAATTAGGGGGGACATCTGACTTTTCACTCTTAGTGACTGACTAATTTCACTTAGCATAATGTTCTCTAGTTCTCTCCATTTCCCTGTAAATGATGCAATTTTGTTCTTCTTTGTGGCTGCGTAAAATTCCATTGTGTACATATCCCATAGTTTTGTGATCCATTCATCTGTTGATGGACACCTTGGCCGGTTCCAAAGTTTGGCAATTGTGAATTGTGCAGCTATAAACATAGATACACATGCATTAGTCTGGTAGTTGGGTTTAAGTTCTTTTGGGTAGATGCCTAGAAGTGGTATTGCTGGGTCATATGGTAGGTTCATTCCCTTTCTTCTGAGGATCCTCCACACTGTTTTCCAAAGCAGTTGCACTAATTTGCAATTCCACCAGCAGTGTATTAGAGTTCCTGCCTCTCCACATCCTCGCCAGCATTTGTTGTTGTTTGTGTTTCTAATGGTTGACATTCTAATTGGGGTTAGGTGAACTCTCAGGGTAGTTTTTAATTTGCATCTCTCTGATTGCCAAGGAACTGGTACAGCTCTTAGGTGGACATTTCTTACATGACCTTTGCAAGTATTGCATGTTATGTTTGCAGAAATAACATGCTAGTCAGATTTCCATCACTGTGGCAAAATACTTAAGGTAAATAACTTTTAAGGAGGAAAGGTTTTATTTGGGTTCAGAGTTTCAGAGTTTTCAGTCCATGACTACATGGCTTGCTGCCTTTGGGCCTATGGTATACAACATTCCAGGAGTATATGGCAGAGGAGGTGGCCAGAAAGGGGGGTGGGGGAGAGAGAGAGAGCTGGGGGGGTATTCTAATATTCCCTTCCAGGGCATTCCTCCACTGACGTAACTTTCTTCTACTAGACCCCACATCTTATGGGTTCCACAAAAGCACCACAGGCTGGTGACCAAGCCTTCAAGATGGGCCTTTGAGGAACACTTAATCCAAACTATAGCATAATGCAAAACACTTTGGGGAAAATGTAGTGCACATAATCTTGATGTGATTTACTTGAAAAATAATAGTCACAACTTGTTATTTCTATCATTTTCTCTACAATATGTCACCCCCTTTTGTTTTTTTAAATGTACAATAAGAGAAGACTTTACACCTGTGTTGGACCATTCGCCCAGGGAAGGTGCACACATATGAAATAATCACAACCACTCATTGGTGATTGAAGATGATGCGGAGATGTGCATGAGAGACTCCATTAAAACCTTTCTTGTGACATTTGAGTTGGTAGAAGTCTCTTCTGAAATGCGGCTTCCCATGCTCTGAGAGCATGGTACTGACTGGACAGACTGTCACAGAGATCTGAACAGCAGGGGAAATTCCCTGGGGGCAATGATACCACTAATCTGCTGGATCTCAGACAGAGGCATAGGTGATACCATTGCTCTGTCCTCAACACACTGTAGCAGCCATTCTTTGCTATAATTTACTTCAAGGGGAATAGAAGTGAGTCAAATCCATGGATGTTCAGACAAGAGGGAGACCAGATTCATGACCCAGAGAAAAGGGCAGTCGGTGCATTTATGGTAGAAACAAAGCAGAGAAGGAGAACAAAACTAGGCCAAAGGGAAAAGAAGGCAGTGAGCTCTGCAAAATCTCATTCCCACAGCAATAATAACTAGGGGTCAGGTCCTGAAGCTCCTGGCAAAAGTTGCTCTAGAAATGACCTTCTCATTTCCACCAGGCTCAACTTCAGCAGAAATTCAGAATCATTCTGTTCTCTCTACCAGGTTTTTCTCTTGACCATTTTCTTTCCTTTTTGTAGCCTAAGCCACACCAAAATATCATACCAGGTATGAACAACCATGCATCCTCTCTAGAGTAGACAGATCAATTTTTTAAAAAATTTTATTGGTGCATTGTAATCCCACATCAGAATGTAGTTCAGAATGATAGGGGCACACACGCATACAGCACTTGGTGAGCTTCCCTCCAGCTCCCACCCCACTCCCTCCCCTTCCCTGTACACCATATTGACATGGCATTGGTAATTTGTATATGTACATCCTGTCAACTGAAGTATTCCCTTCATTAAGTCTTACCCTCTCCCACCAGCCTCCCTCCCCTAGACCCTTCCATAACTCCACTGGAGTTTCTCTTCCATTGTCTGGAGTCCCTTTTGGACCCCAGTTTCTCCCTAGAGTCCGCATATGACCCTTCATTTTTTGTAACTGGCTGATATTTTTTCTTCCATTTCATTACACATCTACCCCATCACTATCAGTGATAAAACTGAGAGAAAATTCAAGGGGAATGTAGGTGAGATTTTTCACTTCTCTGGCTCTAACTTTTAGTTCTTTGTTGCCTGTGGAAGACAGCCTGTGATCAAACTGTTCTGGAAACCTATTGCAAATGTTTTTACCCAGGTCTGGGTGGAGAACTGTCAGGGGCAAATGGCTTCCAGGGAAGTGTGGACTGAAATAATGGCTTCGTGTCTCCTTGTCCAGTCAGTGTCCATGTGAGAACATCAGCAGGTGTGTGTCCTCTTTGTCTGTCCTTCACTCAGTGAGGGGCAGAGTTAGGAAAAACACTGATCTGTAGTGCAGCACAGAGAGGGTTCTGGTTACTTAAGGCAACTGGGTATAACTATATTGTAATTATGTGTGTATGACTTATAGTTAAAGGCAGAATGATTACATGTAGAATGGCCCTGGTATTCTGAGACTGAAAGTGGAATATGAATGTCAGTGGTGCTTACTGGACATAATAATGTATACATCACCCCCTCACAGAAAGATGTGGTTTTACTAGAAGGAACTCTTACCCAAGGCCTTCTCTATAACTTGGAGGAAAATAGAGCAAGCTGAATAAGCATTAGTTTTCTTTAAAAAAAAAAGAGTCTTACCAGCTGGGTGTGGTGGTGCACATCTGTAATCCCAGTTTTCAGAAAGCTGAGACAGGAGGATTGCAGGTTTGAGAGCAGCCTCAGCAACTTAATGAGCTAGTGAGGGCCTCATCATCTTAATGAGACCCTGTTTAAAACTAAAAAATATAAAAGGGCTGGAGGTGTACCTCAGAGATAGAATGCCCCTGGGTTAAATCCCCAGTACCAAAAATTTTTTTTTTATCCATGATTGAAATGACCAGATAGAAGATAGGAAGAAGAGCAGACATGGTCTCTTCTTCCAGCTGACAGGCAAGCTTCCTTTGGAATATTGACTTGGAAAGAATAACCAGCTGGTATTTCTACTGAAGTGAGGTCAACATGTTCTCACAAAGGCCAGGATCATAGGTGAATCATCAGAATCTTTTATTCTCCCCTCAAAGTCTCACATGTGGGTGACCTGGGCCACGCTCTAAGAAATCTCTGACAAAGCTAACTCATCACTGGATGTCATAAATAAAGACACTGCCACTTGCTAAGACACTTAGCTACTTCCCAGAGTAGCTGGGAGTTGGTGATAACAAAACCACAATAACCCGGGGCTTAGAAATGGATTTGAATTTTGTTATTACACATTTTGCAATTTTGGCAGTTTTAAAGGTAAAAGTGTGTCAAAGGGTAATATGTCTCAAGGACAGTGAGTATTAAATCAATATTAATTAAACAGACTTATTCTTATTTAACAAAGCACTCAAGTGTGGAGGAAGGGATCCGCTGTGAACATTTTCTTTAATTTTCTTTTGCCATCTGTCAGGTAAGGTAAGACCTCCAAATCCCATACATCAGCATTTTTAAAATACAGCCAATTTTCAGCTCAGGTTGCTTTCCTAATGATGTATTTATTATGTCTCAGTCATGATTACCAGAGGCAAAGCTGTATTATTAAGCAGGAAAGAACTAGAAAAAGTACCTACAAATATAATAGAAAATTTGAAGCAATAAAAATATTGGGTTTTTTAATCAACTCAGAAGCCTCAAAGGATGTGAGTGATGGATCTAATGACTTATGATTGAGGAAGTTACTGATTTATAAACCGAGGGTACGATTTGTCCTAGAACCATAATTCTGGGAAAATGTACCTCTCTAGTACTACTAAGAATCTTTCATTTAGATTATACTGTCCCTAGATCCATTTTCATGTTTATTTTTTTACTTTTAAAATTTTATTTTTAGTAGACAAATAATAATTTTACATATTTATGAGCTATAGTTTGATGTTTCAATATGTGTACACTATATATATATATATATATATATTTATATATAAAATCATTCAAATAAGGGTACTTAGCATATCTATCACCCCATAAATTCAACATTTCTTTGTGGTGAGAACATTCAAAATCCTTTCTTCCAGCTATTTTCAAATATTCAGTACAATGTTTTCAACCATAGTCACCTACTGTGCAATAGAACATCAGAACTTCTTTCGTCAATCTAGCTGTAACTTTGTACCTGTTGACTAGTCTAACCCTATCCCCGCCTCCTCCCATCCCTAGCTTCTAATTACCACTATGTTTCTCTCTACTTCTATGAGATTAATTTCTTTAGAGTTCATATATATGACTGAGATCATGTGGTATTTGTCTTTCTGTGCCCAGTTTACTTCACTTAGCATAGTATCCTCCAGATTCACTTATGTCCTCATGAATGCCCGAATTTCATCCTTTTTATGATGGAATAGTATTCCATTGTGTATATACACCACATTTTTTATATGTTTTTCCATTGATAGACACTTGGTTTGATTCCAGATCTTGACTATTGTGAATAATACTGCAATAAACCTAAGAGTGTAAAACATCTTTGACATCTGATGTTATTTCCCTTGGATATATACCCAGTTGTGGGATTGCTAGATCATCTGTGACTTAGTCCATTTAATATTGCTATAACAAAATAACCAGGGCTGGGTTCTTTATAAGGAAAAGAGGTTTATGTAGATTACAGTTCTGGTGGCTGGAAAGTTGAAATGGCATGGTACCAGTGTTTTGCTAGGGCCCCCTGGCTGCATCACAAGATGGCAGATGTCATCACATGACAAGTCACATGTGAGTGATGCATGCAGAAGATATCACGCAGTGGGGAAGGAAGAAAGAGAGTGCGGAGGGGCCATGTTTGCTCTTTCATAACAACCTATTCTCACGGGAACCAATCCTCTCCTGCGAAGCCAGCATTGACCCCTTCACAAAGGAAGTCTTGATCCAATCCCCTCCCACTAGATCCCTCTTCTTAAAGGCCCACCACCCTTCTACTTTGCCACACTGGGGGCCAAGCTTCCAGTACAGGAACCTTTGGAGGACAAAATCATATCTAAATCATAGCAATATGATAGTTCTCTTTTTAATATTTTGAGTAATCTCCATACTGTTTTCCATAATAGCTATACTAGTTTACTTTCCCATCAACAGTGGAAAAGTAAAAAACCAACAAACACTGACATCTTCTCTCTCCAATCCATGCAAGCACTTGTTATTTTTTGTCTTTTTGATAATAGCATTCCAATTGTGGTAAGTTGATACATAATAGTAGTTCGTGATTTGCATATTATCTTCCATTCTGTACATTGTCTCTTCACTCCATTATTTCCTTTCATGTGAATTTTTTTTTTACTTTGCAAACCATATATCTGAGAAAGTGTTAATATCCAGAATATATAAGGATCTCAATTCAATAGAAAGAAAGAAAGAAAAGAAAAGAAAAGAAAAGAAAAGAAAAGAAAAGAAAAGAAAAGAAAAGAAAAGGGGAGGATAAGAAGGCACATAAATAGCCAACAGGTAAATGAAAAAATATTCAATATAGCTAATCATTAGAAAAATGCAAATCAAAACTACTATTACATTATCATCTTACCCCAAATCAACTCAAATGGATTTTAGATTTAAATGTAAAACCTATCTAACTATTTTTGCTTCTGTTGCTGTGGATTTGAGTACTTCCCCAAAAACTCTCTGTGCAGACCAAGGTCATGAGCATTTTTTCCTTAAGTTTTCTTCTAGTAGTTTTATCCTTTTGGGTTTCACATTTAAATCTATAGTCCATTTTGAGTTGATTTCTATATATAATGAGATATAGAAGTCTGTTTTCATTTTTCTGCATATGGATATCCAGTTTTTCTAGCACTGGGTATTTATTGAAGAGACTATCTTTCCTCTGTTGTGTGTTCTTGGCATCTGTGTAGAAAATCAGTTAATTGTAAGGAAATAGATTTATTTCTAGGTTACAGATATATAGATAAAGATATATAATGGTAATGAAATAATTACATAACTTAGTAGTTATAATTAACATTCAAATATGTAGTATAACACTTTCCCCATAGTAAAGCTAATTAAATATTAATCAAATGGGGTTTTGTTTGTTTTATTTATTTTTTGCTATCAATTATATTTTAAATAGACTCTACTGTGACCCAAATGGAATGAAATTATCCATTTGGAATGTGAACAAAGTAGACTCAAGAATATGCTGTCAAAAATCTGTCATTCCTGTGAACAGATGATGCTTAACGTAACCCTGAGACCCAGAAGAAGGGACCAGGCTGGTGGCCAAATTGTAGAAGTATATGGTTTTTTCAACAGGTGAATTTTACCTAAGGAGGGTCCTATTCTTTTCTATGAGAGTGATCTTACCAAAGTATAGTAGTCTTCACTGTGAATGTTCTTTGCAGGATGATCCTAGGCCTAGTCAGTTCTCCATGGTTCCTCTAAAGGAGCCAATATGTATGCATGTATGTATGTATGCATGTATGTATGTATGTATATGTTTTTATGTGTGTATGTATATTATTATGCCAATGAAAAATCTCTTGGGGAAAATATGCTAATGTTTGAATACTTGATTTGATACATTATATATGCTTTTCCAGGAGCAACAACTTTACTTTCAAAGCTATGTTCTGCCTCGCAGCCTGATAAAATCATTCATGGTCCCAAATTGTGGGACTAGAGCAGTGTTTTAACAGCCATTGCTGGAAGGAAACAGTTGTGTCTAGCTTCTCTAAGAACAAGGAGTATTCTTTGAGCTAGTCTCATTTCTTGCCAACTCTTTCAATGTATTATTTAATCAGTTAAGGAATTAAATTTAAAAAAAATCTTTATTGAGAAATAAAAGATATAATAACTTTTAAAAGAAATAATTAAAAACAAAAATCTTGAACCTCAGTCAATTTATGGAGGAATAAAACTGAAGGACCTGAGGGACTGTGGCAGAAAAGAGTGAGTCCAGGGCCAGCTATGTACGAGAACAACAGAGTGGCATTCAAGAGAAGGAAGTGTCAAAAGCAGCTACCAAGGAAAGCTAGTCATATAATGCATGGAGCTTGGGAGGAGTTTTGGGAAAAAGCATAGCATGGCTAATTTCTTTCTTTCAAAAACAAATGCTACTGTTCCACATTTAAGCATATTAACAAATGAGTAATAACTCCAGTTTCTTCTTTTTTCATATTATTTTCAAGTTAAAAAAGGAAGATAATATAGAATATTTTTTTTTTGGTGAAGCAATACTTATTTGAAATTTGGCAAGCCCTTCGGTTTCTCATTAGTATACTCTTTTCCTCTGAAAGTCAAATAGAAAAAAAAATTTTTCTTTTTGTCTTTGTATTTGCATTTGTGTAAAAAAGACACTTGGAATGATATGAAACCATTATTAATGATGGTTTTAGGAAATGTAAGATTGGTGAGCTCCTGCAAGTTAGGTGGAGATTAACAGAGGACAGCTTTTGTTTCCCACTCTCTAATTTTATATACTGTTTGAATGTGTTACTACTATACATATGTATAAGCATGTGATGGGGGTAATCTGAACACAGAACTCAGAGCCCACATTTTATTCTTATTTTGATATAAATTGTACTACACTTATGCCAATATGTCATATTTGGATATTTTTAAAGATAAATATATGCAAATATAGAACATAATCAAGATAGGTCAAAAGAGAAAAGGAGAAACATTTATACGAAAGAACATAAAATATTTATATAAAGACAAAATTAAGTGCTCACATTGAAGAAGTTTCTAAAAATTACTTCCAAATGTAAAGATTAGATCAAAATGAAAACATACTGAAAAATATTGAAATTATGAAATGGCATAAAAGAGAATGATGAGATTTAAGAAAAATACAAAAGAAAGTGTCTAGAATTATGTTGATAATAAATAAATTAAATTTAGAAGGAATAGGATCTCAAAATGCCCAGAGTCTGTAGGTTTGGTAATACACAGGCTAGCTGTTTGATAATACGCAATCTAGCTGTTTACTTCCTGTATCGATAATGAGTGAGGACAAATTTCATCTTGGTGGTTTATTTTTTTGTATCCCAATTACTCCACCAAACAAATAAACAAACATAAAATGCATAAAAGGAAGAAAAATAAAAAACCTAAAACAACAAACATTATTGATTGTTCCTATGTTACTTCCTGAAGCCCTGATGCAGGTTCTAATCAATATTTTCAGTAGAGGAGAAAAAAAGCAAACATGCATAAAGAAAAATAGAACAATATTCTAAAAGTCAATATGATGGTGAGTTATTGTAAAATGTAAATATTTTAAATAACAAGGGAAATGAGATAATTATAATAACATTGCGAAATAAGCTGAATGACTAAAAATCAAATAGCGGTAAACAATAAGTGCTTAAAAATAAATAGGAGACAGGTGGTTGTGAGCAAAACATTAAATGAGGCAGCTGGGCAGCATCCAAATGTTAACAGCTTACTAGAATGAAACAACAAGACAAAGAATCTGTTATTCCAATTTCCTGTTATTTTTATGGAGGTTAGTGGAAGCCCTGGGTATATGGGCTATGTGGATTGAAGGAGGCAGGGAGGAGCTCAGTTTCCTTCCTTCCTTCCTTCCTTCCTTCCTCCCTCCCTCCCTCCCTCCCTCCATTCCTTTCTTTCTTTTGTAGTACTGGGGATTGAATTCAGAGGCATCTACCTCCAAGTACACCTCCAGCTCTTTTTATTTTTTTGTTTTGAAGCAGGATTTTGCTAGGTTGCTGGGAGTCTGACTACTTTGCTGAGGCTGTCCTTGAACCTGAGATCCTCCTGCCTCAGCCTCTCAAATACTGGGATTATAGATGTGTGCACCATGCCCAGCTCCCCAGGCATTGTTTTTTTATTATTTGTTGTGAAACAGAGTTTTGCTAGGTTGCTGAAGGTCTTGCTAAGTTGGTCAGGCTGTCTCAAGCCTGTAATCCTCCTTCTTAGCCTCCCAAGTACTGGGATTACAGGCATGCATCACCAGGCCCAGTGGTCAGTTCCTTGAAACGAGAAAGGGGTGAGGAAGAGCAGTGACGATCCCGGCAGGAAGATTCACAAGAATTAGTTTGCAAAGATGGGATTTTCGATAGCTGGAGTTCCAAATGCCAGTGACTAAGGAAGGATTTGAGTAACAGATATGTCAACTGGAAGCTCTTATTAAACGGTTTGCTTCTTGATATGAAATGGAGCCATTTATTTTTTCCCCTTTGGGGACACACACACACACACACACACACACACACACGCACACACACACACACACGACGATTTGGGGACTCTTATTGAACATGCAGTGCTTTATATGTATTCTCATTTCATACTGACTTTAACCCTAAGAGGTAGACATGATTACTTCCTCCATTTCACAGATGAGGAAAGTGAGTCATGAAGAGATTAAATGACTTCTCCAAGAATACAGAATTAGAGAATGGCAGAACCACACTGCAAACCCATGCAGTGTGTGCCAAACTTTCTACCCTGCGGTGTCAAGATGGTCCATGATGCTGAGGTTCAAAACAAGACACTTCCCATGGGGAACCAATCACACAGAGGTAAGAATTCAAAGATTCCTCTACTCTGTGATCTTCCCCCGAACTCTAAACTAATAGGAAGCCTATTCCTATTTCTACTCAAAGATGAGTTGGATATTCATTATCTCCTTAAGAATAGTTATACTAGTACATTGGTCAAAATACTCAGAATACTAGATTTCTGTGCTTTTCACCCTTCTACAGATTCCTCCTTTATCTTGGAGAAGAAACCATACACTTCTCCAGGGAATTATGGCCCGATGAAGCATGTGAGGAGCAGCTCTCAACGGCCGGGAGGCGCCTGCTTCTCTGAGAGCATAAGAAAACCAAAGGACAGTTTCCACCTTCACTAGGCATCTCCCAAAACCTTTAGAGGGAGGTAAATTACCCAGGATTGGAAAACCTGCTGTGACATGGCCTCTCTTTTCATGTGAGATCAGCACCGCCCATGGTTGGAGGTCATTTGTCCAGTGCTTACCCACAACATTGGCTGAGAGGATGGATGGGTCCCACTGTAGGAAGCAAGTTTGCTTTTTGTCGTGACTTCTGCTTCCACGACCTTCTGACCCGGTGTTAAGGGACTGCTCTCTCCGCAGACTCCCAGACCCTGCGTCTTTGCTCCATGCTTACATTTAAACAGCATGCTTATGTTTAATAAAAACCTATGGATTTCACTTACATGTAGTACTTAGAATATTCAAAATCATAGAGACAAAAAGTAGAATGGTGGTTGCCAGGGGCTGAGGGTAGGGGGAATGGGAAAGTAGTATTTAGTGGTTATAGAGTTTCAGTATTACATGACGAAAAGAATTAAGGAGATAGGTGGTGGAGATGGTTGTACCACAGTATCACTGTGTTTAGTACTGCTGGATCACACACTTTAAAATGGTTAAGATGGTAAATTTTACGTTGTGTGTATTTTGACACAATTAAAAAGTTGGCAGAAAAAAAAATCCCAGTAGAGGGAATGTAAAGCCCTCCAAAAATGAAGTCTGAAAAACAAGCTGGGTGCATGCCTGTAATCCCAGTACTTGAGAGGATGAGACAGCAGGATCGAAGGTTTGAGACCAGCCTCAGCAACTTAGTGAGACCATGAGTAACTTAGCAAGACCCTATTTCAAATATAAAAAATAAAAAGGGCCTTGGGCATAGCTCAGAGTAAAAATGCTCCTGGAGTCAATTCCCAGTACTAGAAAATAAAAAAATAAAAAGACCGAGAAACAATTATAGCTATGAGGAATCTAAGGAGACATGAGGACTCAATATTATGTGGTATCCAGGAAGGAATGATACTTGAACAGAAGAGGAACACTAGGTAAAAGCTAAGGAAATATGAAAAATGTGGAATTTAGCTTTTTTTAAAAAAAGAATGGACCTATTAATGCCAAGAAATTTGACTCATTTCTATCTCTCTGGCAGAGCAGTAGGATTCTTGCCCCAGGAGCTGAAGTTTCTCATGTAATCATTTACAGAGGAATTGGAAGAGTGAAAAGGGCTGGAGAATGGAGGTCCCCGGTGTGCCCAGAACTAAATAGTGCTGCTGTTTTTATTAGAATAGAGAAGGGACATGGGTCCATGAAACATGAAATGATTAATCATGAAATGACCTCACATTTCAATCAACAATTCTTGCTCGCCTCAATCTAAATAGAGTTTCCTGAAGCAGATGATTTAATAAAGTATGCAATAGAAAACAGAAATATTTGAAACTAAAAAAAGAAAGAGGAATGGAATGTTTTAATCAGTGAATGAGATTTTTTCCCCCTAACAAGGGTGTCCTGGGATGTAGCTCATCTGTAGGATAGGTGAACAGGCCAAAAGAAAGAATATACAATTCTCTTCTCTCTCATTCTCTCTCTGTCTCTCTGTCTCTCTTTCTCTCTGTCTCTCTCTCTCTTTCTCTCTCTCCTCTCTCTGTCTCTCTCTATGTCTCTCTCTTTCTCTCTGTCTCTCTCTCTGTCTCTCTCTCTGTCTCTCTCTCTTTCTCTCTCTGTCTCTCCTCTCTCTGTCTCTCTCTGTCTCTCTATCTCTGTCTCTGTCTCTGTCTCTCTTTCTCTCTCTGTCTCTCTCTCTGTCTCTGTCTCTGTATCTCTCTCTGTCTGTCTCTCTCTGTCTCTCTCTGTCTCTGTCTCTGTATCTCTCTCTCATTCCTTTTTACCTCTGGGTTATCTTTGGATTGGTATTTGGGAGAGAAGAAGTTAGAGTACTTAGCAGAAAATCTAAGTCAAGCTCAGTTGATAAACACATGAAGAAGCCAGAAAGGGGTGTTTGAAGGAACAGGAAGAAGAGGAACAAATAGCCAGCTGGGACTGGTTGTGGTTGTGCATGCCTTTAATTCCAGTACTTGGGAGGCTGAGACATGAGATCTTAGGATCGAGGCCAGCCTCAGCAACGTAATGAGACCCTCAGAAACTTAGCAATACCCTGTTTCAAAATTAAAGAAAAATAGAGCTAGGGGTATATATCAGAGGTAGACCTCTCCTGGATTCAATTCCCAGTACCAAAAAAAAAAAAATGAACCATCTGGGGTGTTTATGGAGGGGTGTTGGAAGCTTCACATGGATGCTGCTCCTGGGCAGCTGTAGGCTCTGGGATTTCCATGACTAAGGTCCCATGGATTCACAAAAAGCAGAGCTGTGGCATGCTATTTTGGTCCCCTTTGTGTTACTTGAAATGAGAACATGGAATTACTTTTGTAATTACTTGGACTATTTGTGACTTCCAAAAAAAAAAAAAAAGGTTGATCCAGCAGGGGTCTAATATCCTAAAGGTCTATCACCCAGGACCCTTGAAGAGTCTACCTTTTTGTCTTTGAAATGCAGAAACTAAATTGAGACGTCTTGTGAAGATAAAGTTGTAGGTCCATTCATGTGGAATTTGTGGACTCTCAGATTTGGGACTCAGGATGATAAAATGGAATAGCACTGAAATTTGCTGTAAAAAACAAAGTCTTCTGGGATCTCATTTTAGTTACTAACTTGTGAGATGACTTTAACCTCTTCAAAGATGTCTTTGCCTGTGCAACATGCCATCAATTAATGAGTCCTTCCCTGTCAACCTATTGGGCTGTTGTGAAAATCAACAAAGAAAAACATGTATGTGAATGAACTTGAAAGCTATACAGCAGTATCTCAATGTAGGGCTAATTATTTTTCCCATAATCAGCCATGTAGGGGGTAACTGTGCCTTGCATGTGGAGGGGGGCTGCTTCAATAATAGGGAAGGGTATATACTGGTAGACCACAACTATTTATCTTCCATGAAATAAATTATGCTGCAGGAAAAACAGAAAGAAGAAAATCACCTGTGTAAGATAATATTTTGCACCCTAGGTTTGGAAGTTTATTATGGGAGAGGATTCTGTTCACATTTATGAGCAGACTTGGTAAAAGATTCACCCTCCCAGTAGATGGTTTTGTACTCAGTGAACTGCTGTGAATTACCAAGGGTGACAAAGGGACAGTGTGAAACAGGGACTCCAGCAGCTGCCCCCCACTGCAGGCATCTTCTCCCTGGCAGCAAATTTTTTTCCAGAGGATGAGGAGCCCTGCAAGCTGGGGAAAGAAACCATTTTGTCAGGGAGGAATATGACAAGTGTGATATTGCTTTATTTAAAAAAAAAACCTGCCTTGTTGGAAGCATCTCATGTTCTTGGGACACAGACGAGATAAGCACACAGGCTCTATTGCCATTAATACTCCTGAAATGAGAAATGCAACATTTCTTTTGAGTGATAATTTGGGCCAGCAGGTGTGTTTGCACACAGATAAACAGAAAGCCTGGAGAGGGGCATAGGAAGTACGGAAAGAAAATTTCAAATGGAGCAAAAGGACAACAATAAAATATCTTGGCTGCCCTAACCTCTGAGGATGGAGACAACTGGGAAACCATGTAAGCTACTGAACGATGAGGAACCGACATGTCCACATGTACTTATGAGAGCTGAATTACCTTCATATTTTTGGTTGCTAACCACTTCATGTTTTAAAACCCTTTGAGAAATTGATAAAAGCTATGACAATGTTTTCTTGGTGGCACACACCTGTAATCCCAGTACTTGAGAGAATAAGACAGGAGGATTGCAGTTTCGTGGTCACCTCAGCAACTTAGTGAGACCCTGTGCTAATTAAAAAATAAAATAGGGCTGGGGGTTCAGCTCAGAGATAGAATGCCCCTGTACAGAATCCATAGTACAAAAATAAATAAAAATAAAAATGAAGATATTCATACAGAAAGAATACTTTGCATAAAAAGTCTGAGTATCTGAAGATTCCTGAGATATATTCACATACTTCTAGGACTCTGTTGCTCACCTTCTTTCTCATCTATAGGATATGATGACATGACATAGTATGATATATGATGTGATATAAGAGGAAGGGGGAGGGAATAGGGTGGGACTGGAGGGAGGGATAAATGTGCAATGTGTGCATGTATGATGTTCATACCCTGACATATATCCAAATGTATAATTATAATGCACCAATAAATGAACATAAAAAATAAAAATAAAATATAGAAAAGAGTGATTGCAAAAATAATTCGGTATTATCAAAAGGAACTAATAATTCATTAACTAAATGTATCATTGCTGTGTAAAATTATTTCAGAATTATAAGGATGATGTAACGATAATAAATATCCCAATGAAGTGCCAAAAAACAAGAGGAAAACATCAATTTGCTTGGAAACATAACTCCAAAGTCCATGAATACAGGAAGGTGAGGCCTTTCTGCGAAGACCTTACTGGAGTGTAGTTGTCTTTACTGCATCTTGATTGTTGGTTCCTACTCCCAATTAGGAGAGTATATGCTTTAGAGGATGCAAGAACATTTATTGCTCTATGATAAACAAACATCAGACATCAGTATAACATGGAATGTGTTGTCGATGTCCCTTGTATCCTGTTCAGGCTACTATAACAAAATCACCATAGACAGGATGGCTTAAAAAACAAACATATGTTTCTCACAGGGCTAGGGCCAAGCTCTACAGAGATCCCTGTGGTTCTCCTAGTTCTTTGTAGCTCTACTGTTTGCCTCTAAAGGTGAGAAGATGATAATGAAGGAACCAATTCATCAGGCCACTGTCCTGAACTCCCCCAAAGCCACCATTTACACTGAAACCAATAAGAATGATGTTACAGAGATTTCTTTGGTTCTCCTAGTTCTTTGTAGCTCTGCTGTTTGCCTGTAATGGTGAGAAGGTGATCATGGAGGAACCATTTCATCAGGCCACCATCCTGAACTCCTCCAAAGCCACCATAGACACAAACTGATATGAATGATGTCTGTGAAATTGTGCCACTCTTAGTCTACAGGAATGTAGCTATTAGAACACCTAGGTTTGGGTTCCATTATCCAAGACCTCTTGGGGATAGGGGAAGACAGATGAACACTGATTGACCACCTGTTGTATAAAGTTTGTAATGCCAAACCTTGCCTCCCCAAAGTTGTTAGGAGATCATTTGTCAAAGGATAATTCTCCACCATTTCTTCTTAAATAAATGCTCTGAACCTCTGTCCTCTCTTTGTTTAAAAGTATTTGTTGGAATCTAAATCTGCACATCAGTTTAATTGTGGAGAACAATTTAGAATAGAAAATGTATTTCAAATATAGGTGGGCAGTGTAGGTGTCTGTGACAGTGACATGATTGTACATAGTGTCAAAATTATGTCAAGGGTCTGATGTTGCAGAGCCTCAAGGTTGCTATAGTTGTTTGTTGTTCTACAGAATGGATTTTATGTCTGTTATCATTGCTACCCAGAGAATAATAACAGAGAAGGAGGAGTTACCCTAGCAACAGGCAGGTCACCAAATGCAGTAAAGAGTGGATTCCTGGCTTCTGTTCCGCCTGTACTGGGCTTGCTGCTGAGTCACCAATGGCCCCATCACTCATCCATTCACTTGGACATCAAGAACATCTTAATGAATGCTATAAGTCCAAGATCTGAAGACAACATGTCTAGCACCCTACCTTGTAGTACTTATTATAGTCCACAGGCATAGACATGAACAGCTCTCATAAAATGTGACAAAAGTGCAGCCAGGGAGAAAAATCTAAGTGCCACTCAGAGGTAGCCATGCTAAGTATCTTGGGGAGGGGCTAGGGAAGGCCTCTAAGGTCATGTCTGAGCAGTAGTGACTGCAAAGGAATCTTCCCTGTATGAAGAGTGGGTTGACCAACTAGGTGCCCATCAACAGATAAACGGATAAACAACATGTGGTATGTATACACAGTGGAGTTTCACTAAGCCCAAAGACCAGTGAAATTATGTCATTTGCAGGAAAATGGATGGAATTGGAGAATACCATGTTAAGTGAAATAAGCCAGATTCAGAAAGTCAAGAGTAGGGTGTTTTCTCTCCTGGGTGGAAGCTACAGTAAATAAAGGGCAAAAAGGGGGGGTCTCATGAGAATAGTATGGGGACTAGTAGAGTAGCAGGGGATGAGGGTGAAGGAGAAGAGGAAAAGGAGAGGTACTGGGCATGAAATTGACCAAATTATGTTAGGTCTATGTACAAATAGGCCACAATGAAACCCACTATTCTGTATAATTATTATGTACTAATAAAGAAAGAGTAAGCAGGAGGAAAGGCTGGAAGGTGTAAGGGCTGCAGGAGCTTATCAGGGTTTGTGTCCAGGAGAGCAGGAGGTGACACTTTATTCTTCAGTGTTGATTATGTCGCCTTTATTCTTTGGATGAAAACACATCTGTCAACAAAGAAAAGGGAGATGAGTATGGGAAAAGGAGAACGGGGTACATTCCCAGAGTCTGTGGTAGCCAAATAACCCACTAGAATGAGGACCTTGGCTTATTTGAGAAAAGGTAGCTTACAGTTGTGGCTTCTGAACAGTAACATCCCATGGACTGAGATACATGTTGTGGTCAACAACAGAAAGAACTAAGTAGAAGGAGTATATCACCTGTACTAGTATAAGGCAGGGAGAGCTTTTCTTTTCCTTTTCCTTTTCCTTTTCCTTTTCCTTTTCCTTTTTCTTTTTCTTTTTCTTTTTCTTTTTTTTTTCTTTTTCTTTTTCTTTTTCTTTTTCTTTTCTTTCTTCTTTCTTTCTTTCTTTCTTCCTTCCTTCCTTCCTTCCTTCCTTCCTTCCTTCCTTCTTTTTCTTTTTGTGGTACTGGGGATTGAACCCAGGTGCATTCTACCTCTGAGCTATACCCCCAGTCCTATTTTTTTTTTTGAAACAGGGTCTCACTAAGTTGCTGAGGCTGGCCACGAACCTGTGATCCTCTTCTCTCAGCCTCCCAAGCACTGGGATTACAGGAGTGTACTACCATGAGAGGTTTTCTTTGAAGACTAAAAAGGGAAGATGAAATTTTGTCCTTGGGGATTATTTTACATTGACACCTGTACTAAGGCACGATTCCAACAAAAATTGATTAATGTGATCATATTTATCTAAAATTGGTAAGATATGAATATAAGCTTTACTTGGTGATTGTAGGCAGTAAATTAATTGTATATACAAAAGTGCTCATCACAGGATCTGACACATAGTATAGAATCAGAAAATATGTTTTCTTCCCCTCTCCCTTCCTTCCCTCTCTTTTTCATTTCCACTTTTTCTTTCCTTGATTGTTTTGATGGCTAAGGGAGATATCAATCTAGCTAGGGCTTTTCACAAGTGAGATGTTGAATTTATAGCTACCAAAATCCATGCATTGAAATAACAGTGACAGGCTCTTTCAAATTTTTCAGCTCATTTTCACCCTCACGATTGTTGACGGTAAACTCTTGGAGCTGAAATGTGTTTCCCGACCACATCTCTCCTTTATGTCACACTTGGAAGCCCTTGTTTGCTGTGAGAACTTATTCCTGAGTCTATTACTGAGAGGGTTGATGCCAATGTCTTAGAAAAACAAGCACAGACTATTTCCTTTGGAAATAAAAGGAGGTTTGTGGTAGTGAAGCCTCCAGGGTCCTGGGAACTCAGTTTGTAATCACAGAGTTTTGACTTGAGCTCTTATTTTTCTTCGGGCTCCTGTGTATCCCTCTGGTATAAGCCTGTGTGATTCTCCCAGGCTTAAAAATACACAACAGATAGAGCTGAATGCTACATAGAGAACTGGAGTTGCTGACCATAGTGCTTGCACTTTCAAGGGGGCACTTAATTAAACAGAGATGGAAGAACCTTAGGAAAATGGGCGTTTCAAATGAATGAACTCTAACAGTTTGGCATACTCCCAAGAAAGCCACTGCTAGAGTTGTTGTTTCTAAAACATAGGCCTGAATATGCCATGCCCATGTGCACAAACCTTCTTTAACTGTCCATTGCCCTCAATATAAAGTTTTAAATCTGTTTGTATGGATAAGTAAAACTCATGCATTTAGAGTTACTTCTGAGCACTAAGACATATGAGTTAAGTACCAATTCTTACTATTCCTTGACTTTCCCTGGGTCTCTGAGATCTCTGCCAAGCTGAAGCTAGAAACGAATGACTAATGACTCAAGAGAGAGGGAGAGAGAGAGTTCTGCATTGGAGCATTATCCATCTGTCATCATGGGTGCTGTCCTTGTGCTTGGCTCCTGAGGGACATCTGTGGGGAGTTCAGATACTCTGCACAGGAGCTGTGAGGCTCTCAGTGCTCCAGAGAGAACTGGACCTCAGTCTCTTGCATTCCAAGCTCCTGTCCAGGTTTCTGTTCCTAATCGCTGTCCTGCTGACCCCAAAGTCACATTTGGATCTCCTTTTGCTCACACCTTCCTCTACTTCAAGGTAATAAATTGCATGCAGAGAAGTCAAAAACAGTCCTTTGGGTTCTGATTTTTCAAAGACATTCCCAAAAAGAAAAGATCTATTTTCCAGGCAGAATGCTGAACCATGGATACATTCAAGCTTCAGCCCCAAACTCATTCTATGATGGATACCACGGAGCACAGCCAATGCTTAAGAGCCAGGAGGGGTAGTGGACCAAGTGGAGAATCGGTGGAAGACAAAACATTGTTGCCCGGGGTGGTGATGCACACCTACAATCTCAGTACTTGGGAGGCTGAGACAGAAGGACTGCAGGTTTGAGTCCAGTCGTAGCAATATATCAAGGTCTTCAGCAACTTAGTGAACCCTGTTTCAAAATAAAAAGGTATGGAGGTAAAATTCCAGTACAAAACAAAACACAAACATAAACAAACAAACAAAAGCAAAAACAAACAAAAGCACTGTCTTTTCTGCCCATGACCCACCTGGTGGGGAGCAGTGTTCATCAACAGTTTCCAAAATGGGTTGTACACACTCTGGGGTGCTCAAGGCCATCTGTTGTGATATGGATAGAAAGCACTAGGACTTCTATTTCTATATTTTCTCAGAAAATAACAAGAATGAAGCTTTACTTATCAGGTGAAGCATTTCAGATTAGAGAATCTGAAAACCCAAAATCCAAAATACCCCCAAATCTGAAACCTTTTAAGCACAAACATGACATTACAAGTGGAAAATTCCATATCATGAAAGTTTTTCCCATGGCATAAACTGTTAAAAGTGGGGAATAAAGTTACCTTCAGGCTATGTTCATAAGGTATACCTGAAACATGAATGAACTTTATGTTCAGACTTGGGTCTCATCCCCAAGATATCTTATAGTACATCTGCAAATATTCCCAAACCCAGAAACACTTGAAATCCAAAACATTTGTGTCCCAATAATTTCAGATAAGGGATACTTAACCTGTGTTTAACATACGGATCAACACTGGTGTCCTTAATTGGTCCTCATAGCAGATGGTCCGATCTCAAGTTTAGTTGATAAAATATCAGGGTTCCCAAAAGGGGAAGATTTAACAGTAATGTCTTATATTTCATTAACTTGTGTGTCTGGCTAATGAACATATTACTTATATAGGTTTATTATTGGGGGGGTACTGGGATTAAACCTGGGGACATTCTACCTCTGAGCCACACCCCAACCCTATTTTATTTTTCATTTTGAAACAGCATCTCACTCAGTTGTTGAGGCTGGCCTTGAACCTGTGACCCTCCTATTTCTGCCTCCCATGTACTGGTACTACAAGGGTGGTGCCACCACACCCTGCACTTAGCTAGTTTTAACTAAACTAGTTTTTCCATCATGGACAAATGTTTTTGCTTATTAACATGTATTAATTGCACACATTAATGGGGTTCAGTGTGCTATTTCCACACATACATACAATGTGCACTGAGTAAATCCAGCCCCCCTTTTTCCACCCTTCATCCCCTCCTTCTGCATCCTTCCCAAACCCTGATAATCACTATTCTACTTTCAGGTGGACTTTCTTTAGTTTCCACATACGAAAGAAAACATGCAATACTTTTATTTCCATGTCTAATTTATCTCACTTAACATGATGGTTTTTAAAATTCCTGCAAAGGAACTGCAGATCAAGAGTACCATGTAGAACACAAGCAAAAGAAAATGGCCATAAAATGACAGTGTAGATCCCCCCAGATGAGCTCCTTGTTATCCATATTAAAAAGGAAAATCAGTGGCGATATAAGACTATCTGAGCAGAATCAGCCAAAGAAGAAATCAAATTCATACATAAGGTTATTCAAAAATCCTTTTAAAATATCACCTGAAGCTGGGTGTGGTGGCATATCCTGCAATGCAAGTACCTGGGAGGCTGAGACAGGAGGATCACAGGTTCGAGGCCAGCTTCAGCAACTTAGAAAGACCCTCACCAACTTAGTGAAACTCTGTTTCAAAAAAAATAAATAGCCGGGCATGGTGGCGCACGCTTGTAATCCCAGTACTTTGGGAGGCGGAGACTGGAGGATCTGGGTTCGCGACCAGCCTCAGCTCTCTCGCTCTCTCTCTCCCTGTCTCTCTCTCTCTCTCTCTCTCTCTCTCTCTCTCTCTCTCCTTAGTGAGGCCCTCTGCAACTTCGTGAGACCCAGTTTCAAAATAAAGTATAAAAATAATAGGGCCAGGGGCATAGCGCAGAGGTAGAACGCCCCTGCGTTCAACCCCCGGTACCGCAAAAAAAATAAATAAATAAAAAATAAATAAATAAATAAAATAGGAATGGGGTTATAGCTTGGAGACTGAATGTCCCTGGGTTCAACCTCCGGTACAAATAAATAAGTATTAATCATCTGAGGAAGCTTTTCTCTAATTCCATATTTTACCTTTGTACATTAGCTAATTATAGTACATAGCCAACATGTAAAAAAATTTTTTAAATTGTTTAGTTCATCTTAACTTATCATTTCAATGTTGATACATTTGTATATATGAGTCATAATGTAATAATATAGAAATGCATTATATACATATACATTAGTTTAAATGTATAACTTAAATCCACACATGCACATATTAGAAGAAAAATACTAAAATTATTTTACTGATTATCAACACATTTGAGATTTGTTGCTCTAGGAAGCTATAATGGTCAGAAGAAAAAATATCCCAATGTTAATAGACTTTAATTCCTTCTTGCCCAGCACTCTGGTCATTACAACTAGAGTTGGCATTTTACAAAATGGTGAAGGAGATTATTTTAATCACTTGAGTCATAAAATATTACAAAACGGCAATTTTACAACTGAATAAATTCATCTTCTTTGAATGGAAATGTGGACTTGTGATGATGTTTTGGTACATCAAATTATGTTAGGCATAGGACTTAATTTGCCACCCCATGTTAAGAGAAATATATATAGGAATAGGAGCTTCCACTGAGATTGGCCAATTGCACTCTTACATAAAAGACATGGAGGAGAGAGGCCTCAGGAAAGTCCTGATATTTTCATATGTGAACTTCTCTGGGGACTGGTCCAGCTGGAGGAGAGGGAATAATAAGCTTCACTATGGATTAGTGGAAAGCATTGGGGCTAGCAGCAATCCAAATGAAGCTGCATTAAACAGTGAGTTCAGAGCTATTAGTTCTAATCAGGGGAGAGAAATGGGACTCTGAATTACTGAGTGTTTTGTAACATTAGTTCAATGTGCTGGTTCAGCCATAAAGACAAGTAAAACGTGAGATGTCAAGAGGAAGACTGAAAACAACTTCGGCCTTTAAATCTAGATTCAGCAAATCTTTGATCAAATGCCTGTTATACATCTCTGTATTATAAGTAAGGTCTACTTACTGCAATTTAAAATAGATTCAGTGATCCCTCAATAAAGCTGGAAAAAATAACAAATTCAGAGTTTGAAAATTCCAGGAGAAAAAAACCAACTAACATAATCATTGAATATTACCAAATGAATATAGGATATAAATAATTATAATTACCTAGAAAGGTAAAGGTGGAAGAGGGACAGGAGGTGGCTTACAAGATATTAAAGGACGATGATCAAGGAGAGAGGGAAGCCAGTTGATCCAATTATGTTTATGCCAGCACAATGATGGTTCACCCAAACCCGAAGCTAATAATATGAAAGGGTAGGGTATCAATAGTGAGACTTCAACCCTACGTCCCTAGAAGTCATGATGAAATTCCTTACATATATCTTTCTCTCCTCCTAATGGCTGCTTCTTCCTAACTCAGTCCCATCCACAAATCCCATTAGTATTTTGCTTCCAGATGGGATCTGGTCAGGAAATTGGAAAGTACTGTCTAATTCTAAGCAAGAAGGTGTTTCATGGAGAAGGTGACCCTACCATTGGATTGTCCACCAGTGATAGGGAAAGCTCCTAAGAAATCAGCATGTAACATAATTGTCAGAAGCCTCCACAATTACCTTGGCTGAATGCAACATCAAAATGCATGACTTGCTAGATGCCCATACCTCTGCGAACTTCCACAATCTGCTGAAATTAAGGCATCTGTCTACATTTCCCTCAAAAACAATAATATGACTTCTGCTTCTCTTCTACCTTCCAACTCTCCTGTGAGTTCCTCTCATTGACCCAATTGAAATCAGAACCCTGCTGCTTGGGAAATGCAGTTCCTACACAGGTAAAGCTGGGTTTGATCAACAGGCCTGTAGATTTGCACCCTTCCTGTGATTTCTACTACATCTCAACAAGGTCACCTGCATTCATGTTTTAAAGAAAATTTAAAAACAAACAACAAAGCTGAAGACATTTATTTACACTTCAAGGTTAAAGAAATTATGCTTTAAAACTTCTGAGTCAAGGTTGAAATCATGACTTAACACGTAGTGCAGAGGTGATCAACTGTTCCCTTTCTCCCCATTTCCTGGTCATCCTGAAGGCTGGAGAGGCCCAGGCAGACAGGCACAGTCCTCTCCTGCAGTAATATCATGGCGTTCTCCTCATTAATCATCACGGATCATCTGTACCAGAGACCCACCAGCAGGAATAAGGAGATGCCAGGGATTGTCAAATGTTGCCTCTGTAATTCTCTCTTCACGGAGTGCTGAAGCACAGTATTGATCCAGGAGGCAATGGTCACAACTGACATTTCCTTCCACTAAATTAAAGAAGAGAGAATTTTGATGAATTGGACAAAGTCTTGAGGCTTTCTTATCTTGCACTGACATTTTGATTTTTTAAGGAAATGCATTTCATAACTATATCCTGTGGACAGATAACTCCATTGTTCTATCCATTCCTTGGAGTGGTAGAAAAAATAATCAAACTTGCCAGCATGTGCAAGTCTTAGATTCTGCAGATTGTCATAATTCACACAGGCTCTGCCACGAGGCCTGCTGAAATGACAAAATGAAGAGTGCGCAGAGAGGAGAGGGAGCCAGAAATGGTCAAAGTGAAGCCCAGATACTCGTCTGTTTATTAGGACCTAATCTTAGGGACAGTGGTCAGTAGCTGGGATGGAAATGCCCAAATTGGTGACTAGAAAGCCATAAGATAATGTATTCAGTCATTAGCCTAGAAACTGCATTATAACACTCAAGGAAGATGGTCATGGGAGCATATTATCATGTGTAGAGCAGAAACTAGGCCAATTTCTTCCTTATAATGTCAGGGTGGAAGGGCAGGGGAGGCAGATCGTGGGGCTATATCATAAAGTCCGAAGTTATGGCCAATAACATAATCTACAGGGTATGTTCATGGAGCCAAATGATCATTTCAGAGGGCAGAAGCCAAAACACCATTTTCAGATGATCAAGAAGATACCTGGAGGGTGTACATTATAATGTCTTGGATTGTGACCAATAAAAGCCATCTTTATTTAATGCTTGAGTGGGTGGCTAGCTGATTAGAATGTAGCTCTCAAGGGTGGGAAGCAGTAGCCTGTAAATGTTCTGATTTGTGGGCAAAGGTAGAGAAGCAAAGGTCTGTGAGGGTCAGGCTGGAACCACACTCTATTCGGAGAAGGGCTTCAAGCATCACCTCAGACTGGCATTTATTATTTTATTTTCATTTATTTTACACTGACAGGGTTCTTTATTAGCACATCAATTATAAGATGCATCCTGACTTCAGAAATGTTAAGATAGGGAGGTGACTCTTAGGAACAATTAAATACATTGTAACATATAGTAAAATAGTAATTGAGATATCTTTTTATAGATCATATTTTCCTTTTCAGGCATTTATTTATTTATTTATTTATGTACTTTTATTAGTGCCTTGTGGTTTTGCATCACAATGTAGTTCAGAGTGATAGTGATACACATGCATGTAGCACTTGGTGAGCTTCCCCCGGCTTCCTACCCACTCCCTCTCTGCCCCCATACATGATATTGAGATTGGCATTGGTATGCTCACATATGTACATAAGGTCAGTGGAAGTGGTTTGTTCATTAATTCTCCCTCCCCCACCACCGCCCTCCTCTAACTCCCCTTCATAGCTCCCCTGGGGTTTCTTCTCCATTATCTAAAGTCCCTCTTGTATCTTGGGTAATCACTAGCTTCCGCATATGAGAGAAAACATGACCCTTCACTTTCAGACTGGCATTTGCAGAATCTGGCCAGGCTGGGCTGGGAGGGACAAGCGACAGCTTAGAAAAAGTCTAGTGACAGTGCTCAGAATCTGTGTCACGGTCCTCCTGCACACCATGCAGTCTACTTGGCCCTACTAACCTTCTGGCACTCCAGGAGAAACAATTCTCTTTGAAGACAACCTAAGAAAGATTTGAATGAAGTGGTATGTATCCACTGAAATTTATGAAGTTTTATTCAAACCTCTTATAACGCTTCTTATCGATCTTAATAAACTAGGCTGTTATGATGTGTAATTATATCCTTAATTGTGTATGTATGGTTTTCTGGTTGCTTTCTAGATCTACTATTTTCTCTTCTGTTTTCTGTCTTTGAAAGCTGCCTGTATAATTTTCTTGCCTTTCTATGGGCCTTGAAGCCCCAGCTGGAAATTAGAGGTTGAAAGAAGAGTAAGGTCAGCGCACTCATCCTTATAGCCTCTCCCTGAACAATTTACTGAGGCTGCCTGTATTCCTCAAACAAAGGTCTTTCTACTTTCAGGGAGGCTTTCTCTACATGGGTCTCTCCATCTTGGGTCTAGTAACAATTTTTTCCTCTCTTCCTTCCCTAGGAGTTGTAACAGTGCCCCTACTACCAGCCCCAGTTCATGCGCTACCTTTTGTAATTCCTTTCTGCCCAGGCCATTTATTTGTGAATAGTCTGTTAATAAGCCTTCAGATGACCTAGAAGTGCTATGTTTCATCTAGGGATCTGATTGATGCAGGAGTGCACCATGCAGCTAGTTTCTCAATCTTACTTACTCTTCTGGGGTCAGTTTACATGCACATAACTTCTCAGGAGAGCCACTTGTGTTGCCACACTTTGGAGATGGTTAACCACGAGTGTTCTGGGTGCTCATGGACCTGCAGGGAAGCGGAGGAGGCTGGGGTGGCCGAGGGGACTGATTTCCACTGTAGCCGGGTAAAAGAAGTCCAAGTTATGGCATCTTGAAGTTTGTGTTTAAAACTGAGCTCCACACAGGCTGACATCAAGCTCCAAGATGGTAAGAAGTGCTTTTAATGGCATCCACTTTCAGTACAAGAAATTAGAAAGAAGCCTCCACCAAACATTTATACTAAGGTAATAATGATGTGTTAATGGTATGTGTGTGTATACATGTGTATCTGTGTATACACCATATATATATTTCCCTCATGAGATCAATTAAGTCTTATTTTTTTGAGTTATTAAGAAATACCATGCACATCCTCCTCCCCTTTTTCCCTGTGCCCCCAAATTGCCCACCTTAATCCTAGGCAGTTATGTTAAGCAGGAAGTCACCATCTGGTGACCTAAAGTTTAAACTTTAAAGTCAGAAAAAGTCCAGCCTCTATCACATTGTAGCTGTGAAAGCCTTGTCAAGTGACTTTGCCTCTCTGAAGCTCAGTGTTCTCACATGTAGCTGGGGATGCTCTTAGTATTTATCCTGAAGACATAGGTAAGACTCCTTTTGTAGAATGCTTAGCTCAATTCCTTGCATAGAGTAAACAAGGTAGAATAGCCACTGGCCACATTCTTAATCCTACCCGTGCTGTTTAGTATGAGACGGGGGTGGGGAGAGGTTCATGGTCCTGGGGGGCCCACTTGGCTTTGCTGCTGTTTTGGATCATATTGGTGAGCACAGGGGAATGAGAGTCAATCCATATGGAAGAGGGGTGGAAAGACCTATGCAGAGCGGCAGGGCTGCATCAAAGCAGCCTGGCGCCTAGACGTGGCCCAGTTCTGGCACAGGGTCTGCATGGAGAAGCTGAGCATTTCAGTCACCTCGGTGGCTCCCAGGGCCATGGATTTAATAGCATGGTCACTAAGCAAAGCAACACTGCTGCTCAGCCACACACCCTGGCTGGGATTTATTCTGGGGCTACAGGCTAACCCAGGGAGCTACAGGGGGAGCCTGGAGTTGACAGCCAAAGAATTTGGGCCAATTCATCCAGATCAATATCCTCTGTTATTAGTGAATGGCAGAGTGAGTATGTGAGGGAGCACATTCATGAGCAAGTGGCCCCAAAGCCTTCAGGAAAAGACACAAACATTTTGACAAAATGGGGCAGGTGTACATCTTTGATTATATGTTTCCTATTTTATACATTTATTGATCAAATGTATTGAAAAATATCTTCTCTTCTTAGTCTCAGCTATTACTATTAATAGCTGAGAATTGTTGAGTATATCATGTGCCAGTGATTGTACTATATATTTTTAAAATTTAATTGCAAGATAAGTTTGGTTACTATGCATTTAAGAGATAAAGAATTAGTCATGGAGAAAATAAATAGATTGCTAAATCTCACATAGCCAGTAAATGCCAGGGATAGCATTAAATCTGAGTCAGCTCTTAATAACACAAGCCTTCGATGTAATTGACTTAGCAGACAGCTTAGCTGCAGACAACTTGACCAACTCCTTATCTTTTGCTTCTATTTCAGAAGCCAAATGATTTGGAAAGACCAGTGGAGCTGGGATTCAGCTCTCGTCTTCTCACTTTCTGCCTGTGTCATTTTAGACAAGAGACTTTATTTCTCTGGGCTTCCATGTCCTCATCTAGACAGTGAAAAGATAAGACTCACTGCTTTGAGTATTATTTAACCTCAATGTAAACATCAAGGCAAATTAAAATTATATAAAAATCCCTAGCATAGAATACATGCTAATTTATAACCATTCCTAGTTTTATTTTCTCACATTACATTCTACTCCAAAAGGTTATCTATCATCTCAGATAACCTCCAGCAACAGGGACCTCACTAGTTAGATGGAAATCTTACTCTAGCCATTATTAGAGAGTTAGCTTTTATAATAAGATGCTGGCCTAAGGTTAGTTCTCTAAGAGGAGATACACTAATTTGAATCCTTATTTTACATCACTGTATTTTTTTCCACAATATGCAGTCAATACTCATGGCTTTCTATGTTTTTCCTTCTGCACAGTAAATATTTATAACCACTTCAACCTTCTTTCAAGTGAAAGTCTGTGAATTCTCTCTCCATTCTTCTCATCTCTTTGATAGTGATATTTGTCAATTTCTTCTTTTGAATTTTTAAAATTTCCCAAGAAGTATATGTTCAGTGTACAAAAAAGTAATCAACTCAGGTGTTTGTCAACAGATGAATGGATAAAGAAAATGTGGTATATGCCCACAGTAGAATTCTACCCAACCATGAAAAAGAACAAAATTTTGTCATTTTCAGGAAAATGGGTGAAACTAGAGAATATTATGCCAAGTGAGATCAGCTAGTCTCAGAAAGTCAAGGGTCATATATTTTCTCTCATATGTGGAAGCTAGAGAGAAAATAGGAAACATAATGTCTTTAAATGATGAGGACAGCAGTCTATAGAGAAGTAGAAGAAGACTGGGGGATGGGTTTAGGAAAGGGAAGAGGAAGGGTTGAAGAAGGGAACAACCCTGTCTCTTGAAATATTTCAATTTGAATAATATTGAAAGTATTATTCAAATAATACTTTGGCCATATTTGAAGATATTACTACCAAATTCACTAATACATGTTGGGAAGGAGGAGTGGGTAGAGTGTAAAGGGAAATACTCCAAGAGCTGTGTGTATGTTTTTATCACACTAAACCTCACTATTATGTACAATTGCAATGCACTATTAAAAGAAAGAAGAAAGAAAGAAACTTTAAAAAAGTAAAAAAAAAAAGAACAAAAAAACCCCATAAAAATAGCCTGACATGGCGACACATACTGCAATGCCAGCAACTAGGGAGATTGAGGCAAGAAGATGGCAAGTTCAAGGACAGCCTGGGCAACTTAGCAAGATTCTGTCTCAAAGTAAGTAATAAAAGAGGACTGAGGATGTAGCTCAGTGGTAGAGCACTTGTGTAACATGTGGGAAGTCCTGGGTTTGATCACCAATAACACACACACACACACACACACACACACACACACACAGAAATATACAGACATAATAAGATAATAGTGATTTCTTTTTTTAATCTGTCTTTTTTTATTGGTGCATTGTAATCATATATCTTGATGGGTTTCAGGGTGGTAGAAGTATATACATGCACACATCGGTCTATTAGCCCTCCCCCAATTCCCACCCCCATTCCCTCCAAATTACATCATTTGCAGGGAAATAGATGGAATTAGAGAACATTATGCTAAGTGAGATTAGTCCATCACAAAAAGTGAAAAGTCGGATGCTCTCCCTAATATTTGGAAGCTAGGGAGAATAGGACATAGGAGGGAGTCCAGAAAAAGATAGAGAGAACCTCAGATGAGTAAAGAAGGCCACCTACGCGAGGGAGATGGGAAGAGGGGAACAGCCTAATGCACAGGACAACAGTGATTTCTGATGCAATGTTTGCTCTTCCACAGTCTACCCTGGGGATCCTCGCTCATTTGCTCTCTCAATTGTCTGCAGCCTATTCTGGCACATGCAAATCTACTTCAGTTATCCACTAGAGGTAATTGAGAAATGGATGAAGAAAGTGGCACTGAACCCTCTGCAGATGCAGATACCACATTACCTGCCTCGGCGCTACTGTTATTGCAAATTACAGATGCACTGCACTTTCAACACACTTGTACAAAAGGAGGCTGGTCTTCCGGGAGACCCCGAGGAGTTAAACAGGACAGGCACACATGTACGATTTGGTCAAGAAGACATCTTCTCCCCATGTCTTGGGTGGCGGAAGTCATGCCCTGTGCTCAGGTCAGGCATTTACTCACTTCCCCCAGGCTTCATTTCTCACAGCAGTCTTCTGACAACTTCTTTTTGGTACTTGCAGAATCATCTTGTTGAAGTGTGGACTGAAATAATCACATCTTTACTTGTCCTGGTGCTTAAAATTCCAAGGACTGTCATCTCCAACTTCCCAATTCCCAGTCCTTTTGTGGTTTTGAATACCTAGAATATGGCAGATATTTATAAAGTGAAGCTTGTATAGAGTATGATCAAGAAATGTGTGCTCCCTAAATACAGATGTCGTTTTTAAGATCCTGTCCCCTATTGTTGGATATTTAACTATATACCAAAGGCATTGAAGTCAGATTACCATAGGGATACAGGCATTTCCATGTTTATTGCAGCACAATTCACGATAGCCAAACTATGGAACCAGCCTAGGTGTCCATCAACAGATGAATGGATTATGAAATTATGGTATGTACACACAATGGAATTCTACTCAGCCATAGAAAACACAATGATGTCATTTGCAGGAAAATGGATGGAACTCGATAATATTAAGCTTAGTGAAATTAGCCAGTCACAGAAAATGAGAGGCCATATGTTTTCACTCATATGTGGAAGCTAGAGAGAAACTATGAAATAAAGAAGACCTCAGATAAATGAGGGGAGACACTAGCGGAATGGGAGAAGGGGATCCGGAGAGAGACAGGAGTAGGGGGAGGAGAAAGGGGTGATCTGATGATGGTAACTATACAAATAACCCTTTATTCATACATGAAGTCATTTGTATCTGTGTAAAGTCTGCTTCTATGGGGAAGGGGAGCAGGGTCTGAACAGAAGGGAAACACACAATGAATGCTGTATGCGTGTATGTATTTTTCATTCTGAACCTCGCTATGATGTATAATTACAATGTACCAATAAAAAATAAAAGTTAGATGGTAATTAAAATCAATGTCCTCAAACACTAGTGATATCAGAAAATGTTTATGATATATTGAGTATACTCGGGCATTTTTAAAATAAACCCAGTTATAGAATAAAAGATCAAAAAAGATATTAGTAATATGTCAAAAGGTTAACAATGTTAGGAGAATGGAATGTAATTGTGGGAGATTGTCATTTTAATCTCTTTTTTGGCTACTTCACATTTATCCTAATAAACATGTAGTATTTCTATGAAAAAATTCTATCCCCAAAATATGGTTTATACAGTTTGGAATCTATCATTTCAGTATATAATGCATAATAAGAAAATGCATATAGTCTTCTTTATCTTAATTCAGACAGACACACACACACACACACACACACACAATTTTAAAAGACACTCAGGAAGAATTGGTGCTGGGGTCAAGATTTGCTCATTCCCCAAGTCTTCCTTTATGAGAACTGAATCATTTCCTTTACCAACTTCCAGTGGTCTGAATTCTAACTATATACGGGGCTAATGATATCAAGTTCCAAGTTTTCAGCTGCCTTGTGGCACAGTCCCCCCACCGCCCAGACATGTAACCCAGTATTTGGGGGCTCTGCACTCACAGTGAAAAGCAATGAGGACTCAATAGAGGACCATAGAGGAAAAGCGGTCAGAAGCTCTCAGGTATTTAGGATTGGATTCCAGATCTTGGGATAGCATTTTTCACCTGGACTTTTGGTTTCTTTGCTTTTGCTTGGAAAGAAAGAGTTATGGAAGCAGAGAGGAATTTAGATTCACTGTGAGAACTCACACATTTGCAACATCAGCCCAGTTGTTGCTTCAGGAGCTTGTGTACTGTTTATCCTTGTATCTCCAGCTCCTGGAAGCTAGTGGGTGCTTGGTAAATGTTTGTTGAATAAATAAAGGCTTGCATAAAGAATGGGAGCTGAACGACCTTTTTGCTTTGTGTCTTCTCTATATTTTGTTTTGTTTTCCCCTTCTTTCCCATCCTTAATTTTTGCCAAGTCTTTTTGGAAATTCAATGTTGTCTTGTATGCTTCGGATTTAGGTTTTTAACAACTTGCATCAGTAGTTAGGCTAGGCCAGGTGTGGTGGCGCACACCTGTGATCCCGGTGCTTGAGAGGCTGAGACAGGAGGATTGCAAGTTCAAAGCCAGCCTCAGCAACTTAGGGAGGCTCTCAGCAACTTAGCAAAACCCTGTTTCAAAATAAAAAAAGTATATTAGGGCTGGGGGTGTGGTTTGAAGGCAGAATGTCCCTGGGTTCAATCCCCAACACTGCCAAAAAAAAAAAAAAACCAGAAAAATGACAAATGTAAGGTGAACCAGCGAGGAGGAGGGCAGAAGCCTGAGTGAAGGAAAGCGGTCCCCGAGGGAAGGAGACACCATGAGATGGAATCCAAGGATCTGAGTTCGTCTGTGTTTGACATTTTGATCTTTGTGTTAAGTAAAATGCTGATTCCTTTATACACAGAACACTCTGCAAAGCACTCTTTGTTCCTTTAAACAAAAATTCAGAGGCAGAGTGAACATTGCTGAAGCTCAGCTGCCTGGAATCCGAGGCCGACAACAGGGAAAAACGCCAGAAGGTTTCAGGTGGAGAGAAGAAAACCACTTCAGAAAGCAGCACCCTTGGGGCCCCTTCTCCACTGAGCAGCCCAACTCGAGGAACACACTCTGCTCTCTGAGTTTTAAAACCACAGTTTGCAAAGGGTTGCCCTCTAGGACTTGAACAAAACTGGAAAAACACCCCAGAAAAGAATGACTGAGGAAGTCCTTAAATCCAAGTGGACTACTTCATCTGAAACAAAACACACACACACACACACACACACACACACACACACACAGAGTTTTCTCCTATGAGGTTGTGATGCTGGATGTTGACTTGGCTGGTGAGAAATGTGTGTGTCAGAAAGTCCCACAGCAGAAATGAGGACGGATCCTAGGACTGATCACCCAGACTCTGCCTAGGATCCCAAATGTTCACTCCCAGAGCTCAAATGCCCCTCTTCCACCTTACACAGAATGTCATCTGTCGTGTACTGTGGCTGTAGGACTGAGCAGACATTGCAAGAATCAGTTTGCCAGGGATTTCTCCCACTCCTGCCACCCAATCTCCTTATTCTCCAACTCGCCATCCATTCCCCAGTGCAGCTCATGCTACATGCCCTCCTGTGCTGACTGACTCCACGTGTCTGCATGGGGAACACCAGGGTCCCGTCCAGTGGCAGAAATGAAAATGCAAGTAAATAGTGTTTCATCCCAGGCAGAAGAGTTTGTGGTCCCAGTCATGGTGATGGGGACTTTCTACGCCTGCTGAAGAGGAATACTCACATTGACTTTCTCTGGATGGAAGAGTAGCTGGTGTGCCCTTTCTATCTGTGCCCAACTCCTCCCTAGCAGCTAATGCCTGCTGCTTTCTATAAGAGAAGGAGAGGCCAGGCTAATGGTGCTGAAGTGCTGGAAACTAGACAAAGACTCTCCCAGGGAGGTGAGGCTCCTCTTTCTGAAGTTATGAGGGAGCAAAGGAAAGTGCACGATCAGAATGAAATGAATTGCCTTGCAAAGACAGCATGAAAGGCAAAGGGCTTTTGAAAGATTTTCTTGGGTCCTTCTTTTTTGAGAAAGATAATAGTCTTTAAAATAAGTCTTTCTCTAAGATCTAAGAGACCCCATGATCTCACTTTGAGCTTTGAGTTTTGAACTTTGAGTGAAAACACCCCTGTGAGGGTTCTACAGAGAAACAGGAAAAATAGAAAATGTGTGTGTGTGTGTGTGTGTGTGTGTGCGCGTGCGCACATGAGTGCATTGTAAGGAATTGGCTTACATGATAATGGAAGCTCACAAGTCTCAAAATCTGTGATCAACAAGCTGGAGAGCCAGGAGAACTAATGATATAAATTTCAGTATGAAAACTTACAGGTTCAAAACTTTAAAAATATGATGTTTTAGTTTAAATGTGAAAGCAATGAAATATATGATGTTCCAGCTCAAAGATCATCAGGAAGGAGGGATTCCCTCTTTTCCAGAAGTTAGTCTTTCTGTTCCCATTAGGCTTTCAACTGAGTGGATGAGGCCCACCCATATTAGGGTGCATAATCTGCTTTATTCGGTCTATTCCTGGTCTCATCCAAATGCAGAGATGAAAATGCATGTCGACGATGTTAATCTCATCCAAGACCACACTCACAGAAACACCCAGAATAATATTTGGTCAAGAATCTGGGCAGCTGCGATCCAGTCAAGTTGACACATAAAATTAACCATCATAACAACACCATTGATTATTTCAAAGGAAGTTATTAACTTAACAGAGGAACATAGCATGGGAAAAGAGGGATGGGAAGAAGTGGGGAATGATCCCCTCCTCCAGTATCCAACACAATTTCTTTATCCTCATGTTCAAGAGGGAAAATATGTAATTGCTTGATATATGATAGGTTTTTAAATCAGCTGTTTTTATTATGAAACAAGTCATTGTGACATCACTCAATTTAATTCATTTTTTTAAAAAATCATAAGAGAAAAAGAAACTGAATTGAAGAGATCGAAGTGCTAAGCATTGCAGCCTGGACCCAACCCCAAACATTTTACATTTTAATTGTGTTTGTGTGTTCTTTCTCTCTCTCTCTCTCTCCCCTCAGGGAGTTTTTGCTGGTTTTTGGAGATACAGAGCACATGTGTTAAGAAACAGTGTTAGAAACCCTCCAGAGGTCCCTGGGCGATTCACATACTGATTGTTGGTATAGTAGGTAGGTAGGTAGGTTTATACAACAGAGAAACTGGTTACTTGTTATGAGCTATTATACAGATGGTAGAGACAGAGCTAGGAGAAAATGGAGATATTATTTCAATTTGACAAAGAGCCTAATTCCTACAGTCTCATCTAACACTGGCACCCCACAACACAGAGCAAGCTCCCCTATCTTAGTGAGCTTCAACTAAGTGATGGTATATCTTAGGTTATTTCTTTCTTTCTTTCTTTTCTTTCTTTCTTTCCTTCCCCTTCCTTCCTTCCTTCCTTCCTTCCTTCCTTCCTTCCTTCCTTCCTTTCTTTTATTCTTCTTTTTTTGCAGTAATGAGTATTGAACCCAAAGGCATTCTACCACTGAGCTACATCTCCAGCCCTTTTTATTGTTTATTTTGAGATAGGGTTTCACAAAGTTGCCCCAGCTGGCCTTGAACTTAAGATCCTCCTGCCTCAGCCTCTTGAGTTTAGTTTCTGCAGCTAAAATGACTTTCCTCTTTCTTTCATTACCCAGTGCCTCAAATGGCCATGAGAACTAGGCAGCTACTAATTCTGGAGGGAAGTTCTGTAGGTCAAGTGGTTCCAAGTATTCTGTCTGGGGTGAAAGTGCCTGGCTACCGTGGGAGCTTCAGAGTCACTGTGCTTCTGAGGTTGGCAGAGGAAGCTATTTGTCATTCTTAATAGATTTACTTTCCATTATCTTCTCTCCTGTTTCCCTCATAAGAAATAATACAGGATGTCTCTTAGAGAGTCATACAAGTTTTAGTTAAAATATGAATAAATGCATAGGAGTTAAGAACACTGAAATCAAGATAGTGTTTCTCTGGGTAAGAAAGAAAGATTATCCAGGAGAGTTCCAAGAATGTATTCAGTTTTGTTGGCAACATTTGATTCCTTATTAGGGCTGCAAATGCACAGAAATTCAAAGTATTATTTGAAAATCTACTTGTGTGTCTTAAATACAGCAAATTAACTTTTTCGTTGATCATGTGGAACATGATGTTTTGAAATGTTTAGCATTGTAGAATGGTTAAACTGAGCTAATTAACATAGGCATTCCCTCAGTAGAGTGTTTGCCTGCAAAGGAAATTAACTTTTTAAAAAGGAAGTCAGGGTAGTCCATGGTGTATAGTAACACTTTTGTTTCTTTTCCTTCAAGACAAAAGATTGTTCATAGAAATATCCTCTGCACGTTTCCCACCATTCTATAATCCATTCAAAGATGTAACAAGAACCAAGAAAACAAACAAAAATCTTTTACATCAGGAAGACATTACATCTTGGTTAAGGGGATTTCACTATCACATTCATTTTTTAAATATGCTTTTATTGGTGCATTGTAATTATTCATCATAGTGAGGTTCAGAGTGACACAAATATACATGCACATAGCACTTGGTGTGTTTCCCTCCAGATCCTACCGACTCCCCCTGCCCCTACTCACATATTTTATTGAGATTGGTAATGATACCTTCATATGTAGGCATAGCATTAACTGAACTGTTGTTTTTTTTTTTCCGCAAGCCTCCATATTCAATTTTCCCTTGTGTGCATTTAGCTACCTTTTTTTCCAAGCTCCTTTTTCATCAAATACCTTCATCTCTCTTTCAAGGACTCTCCTTTTTCTTCCATTCACAATCTATATTCTATGCATGGACCTCTCTGGAGGATGTGACCCCTGTCCAAGCTGGTCTGCAGGCTACAGTAATGGATTCAAACATTTTGTAATGAGTCATTGGAAAGGGACCCTTTCGTTCCTCCTCCACTAAGCTGAGGCCAGGAGAGAATGTAATTCCCAAGCTGCTTCGGGCTCTTAGTGACTAGGAGGCTCCGGGCTAGTCTCAGCATGGAGGCCACAAAGAGGAGCCCCAGTAGAGACACACAGCAGAAGGAACCAGGTCCTGCGGGATATGTGGTGTCTTCCTATCAGCTGTGTCTGATGCCGGTGGGTCCCACCTCTGAGCTCTTCAGAATTGAAGCTCGATGCCCCCTCTTCATAAGCATAATTTGGCATTTCCCCCTTTTACCTCAAATGGGCTTTACTGATAAGTCCTTCAGAAGTTATAAAAATATCCAACTGAACCGTCTGGCTAGTAACAGCAGCAATCACAATTTTGACTGAAAGCAAAGCACTCTGCCCTCCGTGCCCATCCATCGCCCACCTGCCAGGTCATGGACTTGGTTTCCCCAGCCCCTTTCTAAACACCCAGCAGCTCACAAAGGAAGCACAGCTGGCTCCACTCAGATGCAATACCTGGTCCTTTTATCACAGAATCGCCTAATCAAAACAACTCAAATGGGCTTCCCAGAAATTAAACCCTCCTTTTGACTAGAGACACTTATCCCAGCCAAAAACACTTGATGGAGACCCAGGGAGGGGCCCATTGTTGTCTTCGTTTTGAATAACCAAGAAAAATGAAGGGAGAAGAGATGAGTCCCTGAGGAGGTAATTTGTTTCCTCTGTCGGATGTTTCACAACACAAGTGATGGCCTAAATTTAAAGATCCTTTAAACAGCATGTACCCAGACTAATGAAAATCAAAGTTCAAGGGCTTATTTCAATTCTGATGAACAATCCGCCCATTTGTGAGGATTTATTGACTAGCTGGGGAATATTTAAAATTTGCATTTCACTTGCCACTTTAGAATTTTTTTCTGAGAACATTTAATCTTTTTTCTTCTTTCTCTGTTCTTCAAAAGGTCTTGACTTGCTATTCTTAAATGAAATTATACTTGCCTGCTTCCTCTTCAGCAAAATGAAACCAACTTTAAATAACTCACCTCCATGGCTGAGCTTTAAAACTTTTTGAACAAATACCTTCTCTCACAGTCCCTATGTGTTGCAAAACCATCGATTCTCTCTATTCTATCCTGTGTGTTTCTGTTCTATTTTAAAACATCTTGGAGCAGGACCCACAAAATTAGAGACAGTTCAAATGGTTTCTTTATTTCAGAGTTGTTCTGGATTTGGTTGGAAAAATCTTAGAACCAGCAAAGCCATTTTTGCCTTTCTCTTTTGTCTACCATGGAATGATTTCAATCAGTGAGTAAGGTCCCTGCATTGGACTTGTGAGTCTTCAGTTCTGTGGGTTTTCTTGCCATACTCTTTTTGTCCCTGTCCAAAAAGACTTTTCCAGTCATTTGCATTTTGCTTTTAGGTAGACTTAGTGTCCTTTCTCTGTTTGGCACAAAGAAGCAGGGCTTTACATTTCCCTGTATTTTTCCCCCTACCAGTTAGGTGTATTCAAATAGGGAGATTGGTAGGTGGAGAGCTAGGGGGAAGGATGAACCGCACCATTTCTTGCCCTTCTTGGCACTGGCTGCTTTTCCATGTGGCTCCACTAGTATTTGGAAGCCTCTGTTCTGATGCTAATTTCCACGTGGAGTCCTGGCCCCAGGCCTCTTCGTTTTGTTTTCCTAGACCTCTGAATAGGAGTAGGTTTCCACTGTTGGTAATATCTGAGTTGAGCTCCCATCCTCTCTTTGGCTTTGTGATGCCTTAGTAGCTTTGTTAACTAGTTCTCATGTCAAATTTCTTCCACTGAACTACCTGTTATTCACTCTTTTCCATACTTGACTCCCATATGTAACTTAAAATTGGAAGATACTTGCTATCAGTTTGACCCACATCTTGAACTTTTCCTTTACACTTTTTTTGGTGCATTGTAATTATGCATCATAGCGAGGTTCAAAGTGATACAAATATACATGCACACAGTGCTTGGCATTTTCCCCTCCATCCCTTTCCCCTCTCTACATATTAGTGAGGTTGGTGGTGATTCCTTCATATATGGACATAGCATTCGTTGATCTGTTTCCTTCCTCAATTCTCCTTTTCTTTTTCTTCTCCACCTTCCTCCCCAAGTCTCTTATTCTACTGGTCTCTCTTCTCATTTATCTAAAGTCCCTTTAGTTTTCTGTTTTCTCTCTAGCTTCCACATATGAGAAATAACATATGACCCTTGACTTTCTGATACTGGCTGATCTCACATAGCATAATATTCTCCAGCTCCATTCATTTGTCTGCAAATGACATAATTTTTTCCTTTTTATGGCTGAGTAAAATTTACTGTGTGTATATACTGCATTTTTGTTATCCATTCATCTGTTGACAGGTACCTGGGCTGGTTCCATAATTTAGCTATTGTGAATTGGGTTGCTATAAACCATGGATATGCATGTATCACTATAGTATTCTGATTTTAATTCTTTTGGAAAGATACCAAGGAGGGGTATAGTTGGGTCATATGATGGTTACATTCCTAGTCTTCTGAGGAACATCCATACTGATCCCCATAGTGGGTGTACTAATTTACAATCCCACCAATAGTGTATAAGAGTTCTTACTTTCCCACATCCTCGCCAGCATTTGTTATTGTTTGTATTCTTGATGATTGCCATTCTGACTGGAGTTACATGGAATATCACTGTCATTTCAACTTGCATTCCCCTGATTGCTAATGATGTTGAACATTTTTTCATATATTTATTGGCCACTTGCATTTCTACACATCTTGAACTACAGTTATGAAGATGGGTAGATTTAAGGGTCAAAAATCCCTGAGAAAAGGGTATCACAAGAAAATGAGCTAAATATTCTGCATGAGTTTTTCTCTTGAGGTCTTTGTCAATTCCTAATACTCTAAGAAACCAAAGAGAAATGTGATTTAAAAACCAAGGAGAGATTTATGAAATCCCAAGGCATGAGAGAGAGGGAATATTTTAAGTTCTGCCACAGGGAAGGTAGAGATCTGGAAAACAGCACATCTGGATAGCTAGATGTGTACACCTATAATCCCAGTACTTCAGAGCCTGAGGAAGGAGAATCACAGGTTCAAGGCCTGTCTCAGCAACGTAGGGAGACTCTCAGCAACCTAGTCAGGCTGTTTCAAAAGACAAAGAATAAAAAGGGCTGGGGTAGAGCTCAGAGATAGAACACCCCTGGGTTTAATCCCCAGTACCACCAAACAAACAAGCAACCCAGCCCAGACATTTAATTGAGACCCCGAATGGCTTCTTCTAGCAATAAGAGCAAACTAGAAGTTAGACAGACTCACAAAATCTGAATTACAACCTTTAGACGTATTAATTCCTGATTAGATCAAGGTGGTCTTCCCAAGGTGGTATGTCACCAGAAAATTAAATTCTATCTGGAGGAATATAATTCATCTAAAGCCTCTATATTAAAAATACAATAAAACTAAACATGATAGAAAAATGATTATATCACCAAAATCAATAGAAAGAAGAGAAAGGGAGCAGAGCCATCATGCAATAAAACTTCAGATATACAATATAACTTCAGAATTTGAAATTATAGACAGAAATTAAACAAAAACAAAAAGTGATGGTTCACATGTTCAAGAAAATAGATGGAACATGTCACTGCAGAACCAGAATCTTAAGAAATGTCAAGTGGAAGTTCTAGAATTGAGATAATTTCAACAGAAGAGTTCAGCAGCAATCTGGTCACAGCAGAACCAATTAGTGGTAAACTAACATAATGGGCCAGGAGCAAGTGTGCAGGTTGAAACACAAGAGAAATGTAGAAAAAATGAGGGATGGTGAAGGCCTACATATACACAATGGAAATCTCAGGAGGAGAGAAAAAGAATAGGGCAGAAAAGATGTTGAGAGTTTCACTCTAAGAATTTCACAAAAATCTAATGTAAACTCTCAAAACTAAATTCAAGAGGTTCTAAAATGATAAGCAGAATAAACACAAAGAAATCCACACTTAAGCACATTATAGTAAAACGGTTGTAACTAAAGTCAAAGTAAAAATCTTAAAAGAAACAGAGGAGAGGAAAAAGCTCATTAACTTCAAAGGAGCAACAGCAAGATTGACATAAACCACACAGAGTAAGACAATATCAAATTCTAAAAGGAAAATCTGCTAACACAGAGTTTTGTATTTTAAAATGATGCTAAAATATTTTTGAGAAAAACAAAAAGAGAATTGATTGCCTGTAGCCCCCCCCACTAAAATAAAGACTGAAAATATAAAGACCTGTCATACTGATTAAAGACTTAATTCAATTAGAAATTATAAAAGATATAATTTTTCTAGCTAATAATATGAATAATATATGCCCATATACTTCTGTAATGTATTAAATAGCTTCAGGAATACATTATCTTTTAATGTGCACATGAAACCTTTATTGAAATAGACTGATTATATGACAGGTCTTCCAAACACTTCTACAAATTTTGAAAATTTGAAATCATACAGAATATAGTCTCTGACTAGACTCAATCTACAAATAAAATACTCCAATACTTGAATATTAGTCAAACACACATCTCAATAAACCGTGGGGCAAAGAAGAAATCACGGAAATTAGATAATATTTTGATTCAAATATTAATGAAAATATGGCATATCCCCCAAACTGTGGGATGTGAATAAAGCTATTCATAGAAGAAAATGTATCCTTAAGTTCTTCTATTATAACTAAGAAAGGTTGAGAACTGAGGTTCTATGCATATATTACAAGAAGTCAGGAAAAAGACACAAGAGAGATAATAGAAGAAATAATAGTGATGATGGCAGAAGTCAATAAAACACACACAAATCAATAAAACTCTCACAAATCAATGAATACAAATATCAATTCCTTGAAAAGACCGTTTAAGTTGATAAACCTGTAGCACGAACAAATGTGAGGAAGAAGAACAACAAGAAAAAAAGATAATAGTACCAATATCAGAAATGAAAATGGTAGAAACACAGAGAGAAAGCTCTTTGATGTTGGTGTTGGCAATGATTTTTTTGGATGTGGCACCAAAAATCACAGGTAACCAAATAAAAAATAGACAAATTGGATTGAGTCAAACTAAAATCTTCATCACATCCAAAGAAATAATAAACAATAAAAAGGCAATCTATGGAATAGGATAACATTTGCAAATCATATATTTGTTAAGAAGTTTAGTTCCGAAATATGCAGGAAACTCATAAGTGAACAACAACAAAATAAGCCAACTAAAAATGGATAAATGAGCTGAATAGATTTTTTCTCCAGTGAAGACATCCACATGGCCAACAGATCTGTGAAAAGCTTCTCAACATCACTACTCATCAAGAAAATGCAAATCAAAGCCCCCATGAGCTATTACCTCATACTTGTTAAGTTTGGGTATTTGTTATTTTAAGAAAATGACAAAAGATAAATATTGGTGAAGATGTGGAGAAAAGAGACCCTTGTACATTATTGGTGGGAATATAAACTGGTGCAGGAATAATGGGAAAATAGTATGGAGATTTCTCAAAAATTTAAAAATAGAACTACCACAAGATCCAGCAGTCCCATTTCTGTGTATATGTCCAAAGGAATTGAAACCAGGATCTGGAAGAGATATTTGTGCTTCCATGCTATCTCAGCATTATTCACCATCACTAAGAGAAGGAAACAACATAAATGTCCACTGAAAGAAGAATGGACAAAAAAGAATGTCACATATACAGAGAATGGTATATTATTCAGTCTTAAAAAAGAAGGAATTCTGGAATTCCTGCTATTTGCAAAGTAATGGATGAAACTGGAGTACATCATCCTAACTGAAAGAAGCCAAACACAGAAAGATATATATTGTATCAATTCAATTATGTGTGGAATCTTGAATCATCAAACTCATGAAAGCAAAGTAGAATAGTGATTGCCAGGGCACCAGGAAGGGAAAATATATGGAGGTGATGCTTCAACGGTAAAAAAATTTCTAAGCCGGGCATGGTGGCGCACGCTTGTAATCCCAGTACTTTGGGAGGCGGAGACCGGAGGATCCGGGTTTGCGGCCAGCCTCAGCTCTCTTGCTCTCTCTCTCTCTCTCTCTCTCTCTCCCCCTGTCTCTCTCTCTCTCTCTCTACCTAGTGAGGCCCTCTGCAACTTCGTGAGACCCAGTTTCAAAATAAAGTATAAAAAAATAGGGCCGGGGATGTAGCGTGGAGGTAGAATGCCCCTGGGTTCAATCCCCGGTACCATCAAAAAAAAAAAATTTCTATGCAATATAAATTTATAGATATCTACGGTATAGCACAGTGACTATAGCTAACAATACTCTATGGTGTACTCAAAACTTGCTAAGAGAGTAGATTTTATGTTAAAGAACTTTTTTAAAAAAAGGAAACAAAATGATACAAAACAAAAACAAAAATAATATTCAAGAGGACAAGGACAAGAGAAAACTTCAGAAGTGATAGATATGCTAATGGTGGAATGGTTACACCATTGCATAGTTCTCTCCAAGCTCACTGAAATGTCTGAATTAAATATGTACAGATTTTTAATATGTCAGTCATATCTCCGTAATGTTGTTTAAGTAAAAGGAAATGTAATATAATCCTTATGCCAAGAATATTTGTTTTCACTACTTGTATTTGCCATTGTAGTGAAGGTCCTAGGCAGTTGACAAACATATAGATAAGATGAATAAGTGACACAAACTATATACAATATCATTATAAAAATTAGAAAACACTTGACTTTCTGAGGCTGGCTGATCTCACTCAGCATAGTATTCTCTAGTTCTGTGCATATATGAAGGTATCACTTTGAATCTCACCATGATTGCACAATTGCAATGAACCAATACAAGTATAAAAAATTAGAAAGTACTAAAATTAAATGGAACATAGGGAGGAATATATCATGTCATGATTTGGAAGAATCCATATTTAAGATGTCTTTTCTAAAGATACCTTTACAACCAAAGCACTAGTGAAAACCATCAATTTCTTGCTGAAATTGACAAAGTGATTCTAAAACTTATATGAACCTAAAAAGAATTCAAAATACCAAAAATATTATTAAATAAGAAGGATAATATTGGAGCAGTTGTATTACTAGATGGAAAGTAAAATTATAAAGCCACAATAATTAAAATTTTAGTGTTGAATAAGGATAGAGGAATGCACCACAGGGAAAAATTGGAAATTCAGGAAAAGACTCACATGCCTGATACATGACAAAAATGTCACTGGAATACAGTTGAATACAGGTGTTCTATCCCTTGAGAGATAATGAAGCAAACTGAGATCCAATAAAAAATTAACCCCAATTTCTACCTCAAATATGCACAAAAATAATTACCAATAAATTATAGACTAAGAATGAAAGATAAAGCCTATGTATATATTAGATAATATTATATAGAAACATATCATATATTATATAAAATATATGCAAATCTATAATATGCATGTTTACTGAGTAATTATATATTAAATATGTATTTTAAACTATATATGTATAAAACTGTATACATGTTGAAAAAGATGGTTTCAAAATGTCTAATAAGCATAGGAAAATTGACAATACCATCAATCATCAGGAAAACATAATATAAAAACTGTGACACAATGCCGCAAGGCACCAACATAAATAAGTAATTGTATATATTATATATGGTGCCTGAGTATTCATAAGAGAAACAAACTCATAGTACATGTATTAGTAAAATAGGAGATAACTGACAACTTAATGCAGTGATAGTCAGAAGAGAAGTGTATAAAATCTTTAGAAAACTCTTTGATAAACTCTAAGGCTTCACTTTTGACCCAGCAATTCTGCATCTAGGTATGTATCCAAAAGAAATGCGAATACATCTACATGCAAATTGACCAAATTATGTTATCTGCAAGTACAAACATATCATGAGGAATCCCACTATTTGATATAATTACAATGCACTAATGAAAATTTTAAATAAACTAATAAAAGCTCTACTTCCCAATTAAAACAATGAGTGAAACATTACAAAAAAGTGTTCTCAGCAATATTAATAGTAATAGCCCCAAACCAACACCTTCAGCCAGTACTTCGGCAGGTCTTGGTTCTTTACCCGGAGGGGTAAATGCTTCATCAATAAGTCCAGAGCGGTGGCTACCTCTTGCTCGCTCGGCCCAATCAACATAATGTCATCAATATAATGGACCAGAGTAATACCATGCAGAAGAGAAAGTCTATCAATATCCCTGAGCACTAAAGTATGACACAGGGCTGGGGAATTGTTATACCCCTGGGGTAGAGTAGTGAAGGTATACTGCTGGCCCTGCCAGCTGAAGGCAAATTGCTTCTGGTGATCCTTATGAACCAGTATGGAGAAAAAAGCATTGGCCAAATGAATGGCTGCATACCAGGTACCAGGAGACACGTTAATCTGCTCTAACAAGGAAACAACATCCGGTACAACGGCCGCAATTGGAGTCACTACTCAGTTAAGTTTACGATAATCAACAGTCATTCTCCAAGTTCCATCTGTCTTCTGCACAGGCCAAATAGGAGAGTTAAATGGGGATGTGGTGGGAACCACCACCCCTGCATCTTTCAAGTCCTTGATGGTGGCACTAATCTCTGCAATCCCTCCAGGTATGCGATA